>CBVK0100830282.1:2376-14173 GCA_900067695.1 Picea abies
GAAAATCATAACAATCTTATGATTATAAATTCCTGCAATAAGGGAAACCTGTTATGCAAAAACTTATATATAACAACTCAATCTATGAAGAAGGTAAACCTGTCATTCACAAACTGAATTAAAAATTGTTATGTCTTTTATCTATTTGGAAGAGACAAGATATAGATGACAGTTATCAAAATTATATCATTTGCATTTGATTTAGATAGCTAAAGTAGTCATAAACCATAAACAATTTGATATACAAAACATGAAACAAAATGTTGATATATTGAGAAGCTAAAGCTATAACAAAACATCAATTCTACTCCAGTTTGTATCAGAATTCCATATCCTTGTTCTCCCACGAATGAGGATCATGATTATTACAAAAATCATAAGTATATATAGGTCTCTTCACAAGGTAAAACTTCCTTGTGGATAAAATCAAACAGTTTTACATAATCTAGGAGATATCCCAAAATCTTCTAAACTAAGCAAATAAAATGCAAGTGAAATCTATGAAACATCCCCTAACTGCTCAACAACTCAGTTGCAAATTCGAATTTACCTGCAATAGCATACAAATATTCAATTAGAAAGATATTTCATTAAGAAAAATAATAATAAAATTGATTCTACAGACTCAGCTACAGAATCATCTGATTCTGTAGCTAGTCAAGAAGAGCAAACAGGACCAGATATCAATCAAATAAAATCAAATCCAATCATCTTTTAATAATCATTAAAAAACGAAATATTAATTTATCATTCAAATTAAACAATATCAAAATGAATGCAATCAGAACAGAGTAAAGAGTGCTCTGTTTTCAGTTACCATAAAACATGGTCAAATCTCAACAAGCTTGTTCTATATCAAACGAAATTTAAGCAATGAATCAAATCGTATAATGATACGATATAATTGTAATCAATACAACCAGAATCAAACAGAATCGTAATCATATAAGACATGATATGCCACATTATATTGAACACAAAATAGATTTGTTACAGCCGTATAAAGTTCATGTTTTTTTTTTTAATCAACAGTAAAGATAGGCAGGCTGTAGAGATTATGCATAGGATTCATTCTGTTGTAATCAAATACCAATATGGAAGGCTGTTACAACACATTGAAAACATGCGTAACAGTATTGACATAAAAATCGACATAGATTTTGATTGCTGGGCATTACATAGTCAAGATCCAATAGCATGGATAACCATAAGCTGGGCAGCAATCCAATAAAATCGGGTTCGAGTAATTCTGGGCATGATTAATTCCATTTTACAAATCCATTCATAACTGCATATGCATTGTCATTCCAATTCAAAAGAAAATAGGGTCGACGAGTCACAACGAATTGACTGGCTGAGACTTGCATGACAGTTACGATTTGAATCAATTCACGATTTGGGTAAAGATAACACAAAACCCTTTTTTAAACATAATCCCAACCGTCTCCAGACTGATCAAAGTTATATTTAAATAAAATATATCACGTGTATCATAACCAATTCAGATCTCAACATTGATCGTGTTTTGAAATGCACAACGACTTGTCTATAATAGATGCAATAGTGACTTTAATTAGCAACAGAGCATTCAATTGAACTCAAATCAAAAACCATATCGTGATCAATCGAATCCAAACCAAATCCAATTAAAACTTTAATGATAGCAAAATTCGATTTACCAAAACGAAATTATATACACAGTGCATGCTTGTGTGACAGAGAAGATCAATGATGTACACAGAGTTTTATGATTATGTCATATAAATGGGCGAAGGTCATACCAGCGAAATTGTTTGGGCTATGCCAATTTCGAATTGACGAATGTTGTAGCTGACTCAACATTTTTAAACAGAATTGAACCAGTTGTTCGCTGCTTCTTGTCATTGGGTTGCACCTTGGCATTCCGACTGGTGAGTTTTGCCACCTGACCTTCCAGATCATGAATTCTGGATTGCAACATAGGCACATCTAGGTAGTATCTTTCCAACCATAAGCCACATTGATCGCATGGTGAGACAGTTGGTTGAGCAGGAGAGGGTTTCGACGAGTCACCAAGGGTTTCACGAGGTATTTCAATGCCAGGGAAATTGGGATCGTCCCGCAAACAAGGTGGTAAGTTTTTGACAAAGTTGTAAGGAGGTTTGTCACATAGACCTTTTGAGTAGGGATACTCAGCTGCAAGGAATCGTTCAATCTCCGAGTCGGAATCCTCACTGACCATGATAGGCTCAGGGTTAACAGAGGGTTTCGGTTTATTTCTCACCATGCAAGAGATTAACTGGGCATTTTTCTTACCTTTAGAATTTGCATTAGATTTAGCTTTGGGCTTTTTGGCTGTGGGCTTAGCAATTTCAACCTGTTTGGTCACAGACCAGGGTAAGTTCGTAGGTGATTCGGGTAGAGGTTTGGGTAGCAAAACATTGTAAGGCACAGGAGGGGTAAGCTTGCTTTTGCTCACAACAGGTTTATCAACCTGTGGTGGACTTGAATCCTCAAAACCATTACGACTAAGAAAATCAACCCAACTGTCATGACGTAACCCCAATTCATAAACCACAATCATTTTAATCAACCCAAAATGGAAGAGGCTAGTATCGGCCTGACTGTGCTTGTACCTCTTCGCCATCTTAAACAGACTTCTATGAAGGTAGTGAGGCACATTGAGTTCAATACCCATAAAAACCATCAATAGACGAAGGTGAAACAAGAAAATGAACCCGTACCTGCCCTCGCAAGTAATGAATTGCTTGATTATCATTAGCAGGTCATGCCAGCGTTGTTTTAACATATTTGCAGGCCATCCTTTGTCGTAGGAGTTCACCGTTCGAGATTGGAAGAGAAATGTCCATGAGACATCTTCCAGTTTACAATTTTTAGACCACTTCTGTCCCGTAGCAGGCAGACTGGTTGCCGAGCTAAGAAATTGCTCATTAATTTCAAGTTGCACATCCCCAACCTTGGCTCGGCAGCCATCGAAGGTTAACGCAAATTGTCGAGCCACACTAGGGTTATAACCATTGATTTTTCTTATGAACGGGAGCCATCCGAACTTCTCTAGGTCGCTATAAGCACCATCAAACATCAACAATGCTTGGCAACCGTTGGGCTCGGCCCTTACGACTGGAGCCATGGCATTTTATGCATAGTAGGGTTTGAATCGAACAATGCAGGAGCAAAAATCGATAAGGTTTAACAACTGCAAACGCTCAAAGGGGAATGAATCAATGTAATGCGTGCGAAGGTGGTGGGATTACCACCGCCATGCAGTGTATTAATGGCTGAGTACATAAATGTTCCATCAATAATCATAACGTTTGAAACATATTAATCGGCCAACCCAAATCGGTGAATAACCATATCAACGTGCCATTAATCAAACGTATAATGAAAACCATATGTTATATTAATGCGCCAAGTGTATAGTTCAATCCAACATGAAATCCAAAAGTTTCACCAACGCGCCAGGTGTAAAATATTGTCATTCAAATATGAAATCAAACTGATATGAGACCCATGCGTTTTTTAACATAATCAAAGTTTATAAACATTGAAACCAATGACTTTATGAAATCGATAAGTTAAGAAGTCATGATAGTAAGGATCACATTATATAAAACAAGATCAACCATGGCCCTTATGAAATTGAATATAACCCATAACTTAATATGTTCAATGCCTTACCAAAGAAATCAAGTTGCGCAATCAAAGTAAATGGACATAGTTTGAAAATCATTCCAGCCATTCAATAGCAGACCAAAGGTAATTACCAATCAGGATATCAAATAAGTGGATCATGACAGTCCAAATAACGATGAAGGAGTTTTCACACTTTCAGTCGTGAATAACTAAATCAACATCAATTTGCAAATGTCGCTTGAAATGAAAATATCGTCTGTTTGCAAAATGCGACAAAAGTTTGGAGTTCAAGAGACATAGGTGTAAGCAGCTTTTTAGGGCAATTAAAAAAAAAATTGAATTGGCTGCCAACAAGTATGCAATCCTACCCCTTCTCTCTCTTTTCCACATACCTTCCTAGAAATATTTCCTCTTAAAGTTGGTCGAGTCAGTTTCCCATTTGTTCAATGACTTGGTTTTCCTTATTGTCTTGCTTAACTGATTCTTTGTACATAGTTTTTATGTTTTTTTGGTAAACACATATCGTGATTTGGTTCGAATTACTTGTCATCTTGTTTTCCATTAATTGAGCTTACAACAGGTTGATCAAGTATGTTGTATGCACAGGGAACAACCATGAGAAAAAATGAAGCTTTCAGAGCAGTCCATTTCGGGCTTGAAATACAAGCAAACAGACAGGTTCGATTTTCAACGGTGGAGATCCCATGTATAGTTCAGATTAACGACTCTCGCGCATTCGGAGTTTCAAAGTCGCGCAAGGCTTAACGACCAAACAAAAGCACCGAAATGCCAAAATGACACTAGGCCTCCATGTTACTCCGAACCTGTACCACTTTGAGAGATTTTAATTCAGAGCAAACATAAACTCCCGAACGTCGAAGCACTCAAATGCTGAAATGATGTCAAGCCGCCATGTCACTCCGGGCCTGTACCACTTTGGGAGTTTTCAATTTAGAGAAAACATAAACTCCCGAACACCGAAGCACCGAAGTGCCAAAATGATTTCAAGCCGCCACGTCACTCTGGGCCCGTACCACTTCGGGAGTTTTCAATTCAAAGAAAACATAAACTCCCGAACATCGAAGCACCGAAGTGATGAAATGACATCAATTCGCCATGTCACTCTGGGCCCATACCACTTCGGGAGTTTTCAATTCAGAGAAAACATAAACTCCCGAACACCGAAATGCTGAAGACACTTGGCGCTACTCAGTTCAGACGCGTGGTGCTCATCCGTTAGAGACACGTGGAATCCATCGGGCGCTGACACGTGGCACTCAGTTCTGGAACCTTTGGGCATGTCATCCACTCATTTTTGAGTGACACACATCACTCCCCTTTTGTGACACATCATTATTTGTGACATCATATGACATCAGGCCTCCATGTCACTCCGGGCTCGTACTACTCCGGGAGAACTTCATGCTTCACAATCCAAAAATCCCGAAGCCCAAAGTGCCGAAGCACGCGACAACCATTAGTTGAGACACAGGGCACACTCATCAATCATGACACGTGACACTCATTTATGGTCATTTAGTTGCGTCAGCCACCCATTTCCACGTGACAAGTGTCGCCCTTCTTTCCATGACATGTCAACATAATGATGTCAGGTCACCACGTCAGATTTGGGAGATCATCCTCCGGGAGGTATTCCTGCTCAGCATTCAAATCTCCCGAACGCCAAATTGATGCCATCTCTAAACATGGTTAAAAGGATTATGGAGTTGGCGGACAGATAAACTTTAGCATGGCACTAAAATAACAGGGTTACCCAGATCACAGATTACAACAAGATCAATGGTCCATGACTTCTCAACAAACGACAAATGGGATTTATTACGGAACTCTAGGCTTCGAAAGTGTTGGGCCATCCATACTCTCCAACTTGCCGGAGTGCCCAGTCTCTGGACAATGGTATCTATTTCCATGTACCTTCTCTCAAGATCAACGACCAAGAGCGTTTGTGGGGGGTGAAGTTGCGCGGTTTTTAATTTCGAAGAGAGGTCCCACAATTTAAACCGCGGTTTTCTCTCTGGAGTATGTGGCGTCACCAAGTGCATTGTGGAACGAAAAGCGGGTTGCGTCAAACCACTTTCTCATGCCCTCGCAAAATAGAAAAGTATAATGGCACCAAATATGGAAGGAAAGGGATAAATATGGCAGGAGCGGAAGATTGATCGGGTCTGAAGTATCGTGGATCGTGAGTTCTCGAGATCAACGATCAAGAGCGATTGTGGGGGGCGAAGTTGCATGGGGTTTAATTTCAAAGTGCGGTCCCAAAATTTAAACCGCGGTTTCCTCTTGAGGGTACATGGCATCACCAGGTGCATTGTGGGATGAAAGGAAGGTCACCTCAAAACCACTTCCTCGCGCCCCTACAAAATAAAAAAGTAAAAAAGGACTTTTAGTCATTTATTTTATTTTATTGTTATTTGAATGCTAGACCGTTAGAACCTTGGCGCGACCACCGCCTTCCATCTGCAACTCAACAATACACCAACTGCATGCCATTTCCACTCATTTCTAGGTATTTTTCATCACGACCATGGATCCCATCATAACCTCAGAAGCAGAACAAGTGGTGAAGAAAGGGACCGAAACACAAGAGGAACCAAATTTAGAGTCTCGAAACATTTTCTTTCTGATCATTGTAATCAGTTTCAGAACCGAAACATTTATTTCTGATCATTGTAACCGGTTTCAAACCGAAGAAACTCAGATTGTATAAACATTAGGAGTTTCAAATGTATTAGAGGTTGGCAGAAGTGAAAGGGCACGATTTTAGCTATTTGGAACTTGAATGTAATTTCTGGAGCTGAATAGAATGCACATGCAGATGTCCTGAAATTTCCATGAAAATGTTCTAATGGTGGTGGGCTGAGTTTCGTCTTCTTTCTTCGTATGTATTTCCCGTGTGCTTAAATTCCATTTTCACTGTCTTCTGTTTAAATTGGATAGTTAAATTGGCAGAATTTATCTTGTGATGCTCTTGGGTGAAGCAATTTAAATTGTGTTAAGTTCTTCCTAACTAAGTCAGAATTAATTTTATTTAATGCTATGATGTAGTTATGTGTTTTTCCTTTCTTCTTACACTCTGCAAATTACAATCTATAACTCAGATTCATTGCCTCATTTAGCCTTTATCCTCTAGAGAGCTCAACCGACCAGTCATTACTTCTATTTGCTTTCAAAAGTTTGACTCCATAGCCCTAGGTGTCGCTCCCCTTCCTTGCTAGCAAAATTATAAAAAACCATTCAAAGAAAAAAAACCTAGCCAATGAATTGTTAAATAAAACTCATATATTAAAGACTAAGTGTCAGGAGAGAGCCCTCTCTGAGCTGAGTAGGCTAGTACCCAACTCTAAAGTGGTTTGCAGGTTACCTCTGTCATTTATTTTATCAGCTGAACAAATTTACGGAGTGTTAACATACCTCATATAAATAAATGTCACCCCTTTGTCATTTGGATCACAACTCACTTGAGAATTACATATTGCATGGCTGAAATTTTTTCTCTACTTGGGCATTTTGATCTATCTCCCTCTTGAATCTCTTGTGGATGCTAGTACTTGTTTTTTCATGAAGGAAGCTAAAACTCTATCTCTTGGATTCTTGTTCTTGGTAATTTTGGTGGAATATTCTTGCTAAGAAAGGGTTTTTTCATGCTTTTTCTTGGAATTGGTAAGGAATTTCTGCATTAATTGTGTTTTTCTTCTTGTTTCAAGCTAAATTTGTCTAAACCCTTGGAGGAGTATAAATGGATACACCTTCCATGAAGTCTACTTTGTTATCATTAAATAAGCTACTTTGTAAAGGTTGCTAGGAGGAGTAAAAAGGCCTACAACCTCCTAGATTTACCTTACTAGTTTTGTTTCCTCTACAGATTAAAAATGATTACACCCCTAGAGAAGTAACACAACTAGATCTTACACAAGAGAATCCATAACCCAATTTATTTGGAACTAGTCTAATTTGCATTGGAGATATAAAATCATTGCATTGGTATGCATGAAATGTTGAGATATTGCAATTGTCTAAGTTGGAATTGATTCTATATGTTATAAGCTTTCTTGTGCCCTAGGGGCATCTTGATTAGCCTAGTAATTCTCTTTGTTGTTACAAATTAATTCTACATCCATTAGGGTTGCAAAAAACTCATCTTCTTTCAAGATTTACTCACTAATATGTTAGATTTTCATTAGTTTCGTTAACATTAACTTTACCATAGAATTTTTATCTTCTTTTAACATTCAATAACCATATACTGAAATATATAAGAAATAGATAAACAAGCACAAGAAGACACAAATATTTGTCCTAGGAAAATACTAAACTCAGGGAAAAACCCAACCAACTTTTCTTAGAGAGAATATTCCAATACAACCATGAATAAGCTCTAATCACAAGAGCAAACCAATAATGAAGAACCCTGATAAAAAATACTTATCTCTTATTCTTGTCGAACCCTAGCGAGGGTAGACAACTGATCAACACCATAGAACTGGTACCAAGATAGCACACCATAGAGATGGCACCAAGATAGGTGCATCACTAGAACTTGCACCATTGGTAACTGGTAACTGCAACTGCTACTGATAACTAGCACAAAGCAACTGAGCAACACTGCACAACCTTAGTGCAACTCCTCCAAAGGTAGCGCACAAGAGAAATCACCAAGAGTCACCAAGAATATCCTTCCCCAAGTGGGGCACACTCTTTAAGAGAACCAACGACCAAAAATAATGAAACTACTGCAGCTGCAGCTACAATTGCCTAGTGCGCACTACAGAAGGAGAATTGTCTGACTGTACAAATGAACTGACCCAAAATTGTATTTACACTAGTATGGGGGCATGTCTAGGGCTAAATTCTTATTCTGGGTCTTCAAATTTTCTTTATTATTTATGTGGGCCAACTTCTCTTCCTGGAAATTATATTTCCACTTTATTATTATTTCATGTGGGACGACTTCTCTTCTATGGTCTTCTATTTCACTTTATTATTTTCCGGGGTGTTCTTCAACTAATAATGGTATTCCTTTGACTTATTGGAATCTTATTCTTCTCTATGATAATTTTTCTAGGAGGGAATACCTCCTGCAACTACCAAAACAACAACATAATCTATCGCTGAAATTCACTTGTAAACCTTGGTTATTGTTCTACTTGTTATTGGCTAATTGTTGGGTGGTTTACTTATTGATTTTTGTGGCCAGATCTTGATGTTCTAGAATTTTTTTCTACATCCATGTGGATTTCATAATAAATTTCTGATAACACTTAATAAACAACCCTAAATATCATCAAAGTCTTGGATAAATCATTGGAGGTTCAACTAGGCATTACTATCTTTATTTCCAACATCTTGTACTTGATTTTTGATGGTTAGATTTGCAGCTATTGATATCATTTGTTATTTGTTTATATATCTCCATAACACTACAATTTTGGACATGAAGGATTCTTTCTTTATCCCCATTGGTTTAAGGCTTGTATATCTATCATTTGTCTTGTTCTGGGAAGGGATAACATTGTTTTGCAGGTACATAACGCTTGAAAACCATTCTCCATCTACAAGACTCATTCTCAAGCCTTATTCCTTATCCAATATTGACCTATAAGGGTTTTCATTGATCATCATCTCACTTTCCATTTCAATCCCCCCAGGGTCACTTGGATTCCCTCCTTGTGGTGATTTCATCATCACTAAAGCAAGGGGAGTGTCTATCTGAGGTGATAGTGGGTAGGTACTCTTGTAACTGTCACACTTCTATGGATTGGGTTAGGATTTTCCCAAGATACATATTGTGAGATAACATAAACAACGTAGTTATTTCGCAGGAGTAAAACTAATATGGTTTGAAACGAGGAGAAGATGGTGGTGGTTATGGACATCACACAAACAATCATAATGATTTCCCATAATGATAAGTGTGATTGGATGTGTCTGAAGTGAAGGAAATGACATGCACAGGATTTAGAGAGATGGGAGGTACAAGATACTTAACAACATTTAATATGACATTTTGTAAAGGAATTTAATACAGGGAGGAAAATTCATTTTATTGAAAAAATAGGGCCAATGTCAAGAGAACATCATTAGCAACACGAAAAAATAACGTTGAATACGAAAAATCACAGGAAATGATGCATACCTATTGTACTTACCATACATGGACATTGGAATTAAAAATGAAATGGCCTAAATTCTAAAAGAGTTATTGTTGGCACACTAGTGTAAGACCATAGGTTCAAGTTATCTTAACCAACAAAACCCTTCAGATACCGACCCTTTCAACATCCATGCATGCAAGTGAAGTCTCACCCGAGGCATCTATTGGGGCTGCAAGAACCAAGTTTCTACAGTAGTGAGGGAATGGGAGGTGATCATTCTATTCATTCTTACTTATTATTTCTTCATGCATTATTCTGTCTTTGTTCTTCATTGGTTACTTAGTGAATTCAATTACATATTACCATTATTCCACAGTGCAACCTAAGACCATTACTGTAACAGTCGTAACTATTGTGCAATGATTACACAAAAGACAAATCTATTCTAGTATGCATCCATACAATATCCATGATCAATCACATAAAATATAGTAAACACAGTAGTTAATGTGGTTCATCCAACTTTGGGATACATCCACAATGACTGGCTTCTTTATTATGATTTCGGTAATTGTCTTAGGCTTGCGCATTACACTTACAAAGATACATCATGTTATCTTTTCCTTCACCTAGCCTAACCACTTTGCAGTGCAATCCTCTCTCTCTCTGCAACATCTCCCTAACATTAAAACATAGAATCAATAGGAACTCTACATGATCGAATAGAACAAGAGAGAACTAGAGAACCCCTATTCTCTCAAGCCATTACATATTTATACATGAATTCTAGGGATCAAAACACTACTTTTCTCATCCCAAAACCCTATTACAATTCATGACAACTCAAGTTAACTCATTGTTCAGGACATTTTTCCTGCTTTGACGCCTGCATGTTTCTTTTTCACTCTGACTTCCGTTCTTTCAGCTTTTGCACGCCTTTATGCTTTTAGTATGTTGAATTATTATCCTTCCTTTTCACCTGCTTTCTTCTCTTTATTTATTCCTTTCTTTATCTTCTGCTTTATTCTTCTTCTTTATTCCTATGCTTCAGTCTTCTTACTGCGCACATATTCCATACTTAGTATTTTTATCAAAATTTTATCCAAAAGTGCCTGTCCAACAGTCCCCCAACACTCACCTGTCCTAGCAGAGTTTTGTGCATTCCTCCTCCACTTTATTGATGTTAGCTATGGTTTTAAGTGTTGTTCTCTCTCTACCTGCTCTTTCTTCTGGTGGTGTTCCTAGTGTACTACGTAATTGTAGGTCCTCAATCCTCATGTGGAAGACTTTGATGACTTCATCGATTTTCAATACCTAGTCTTCCATAGTAGCCTCTACTACTATCAGAAATTTTGGGATTTCCTTGTACAACTTCTGGACGGTTGTCTGTGTCTTTTGCGCCATTATCTCTGCTTCATCCTTTTCTTTTATATATTTCCTGGCCCTTTCCTCAACCTCATTCTTTTCCCTCATCGCTTCTTCCACTTTCCCTTTAACTTCACTCTTCTACTACAACACAATGGCATAATGTTGTTGCAATTGATTCCTTTCATCTGAAATCACTTCATATGTTCTTGTGTGGCTATATTTCGTCTCTGGTTTTCTCTCTATGCTCACAACTCTGTTAACTTGCAAATAACCTTCTTCGTTGGGTCCTTTGGTGCTTTTATCACGCCTTTTACAAATGTATGACTACTTTAATGCCCACCGAAAGTGTCGAATCTAGTCAGAATAAACCATTAATACTTTCCTTACTGTGATTTTAATGTCAATTCTCCGCCGGATTTTTCCCTGGATTTTTCTCTGGATTTTCCAGTCTGTTTCGATCCTCAACAAAACCTTCTATTTATGACTACATGTCTCCAATACATATTGTGATTTATGTCTTTTAAACTGTCGTTTTCGTGCTTTAATTCTTTTAACAGTCTTGTCATTACTACATTACGCATTTTTTCTTTCTTCGTTGTTGTTTTCTTAATTGACAACGTGACAATCATTCATTCTCCACAGTTTCTTGTGCCTTTGTACTTTGTAATCTTTTTTTT
>CBVK0100830283.1:670-12807 GCA_900067695.1 Picea abies
TTTCCATAAACACAATGCTCACAGAAGTCCAAATCAATTTGTTTAAGATCCGGCGACAATTTTTTTTGTGAAGTATCTGCATGCCGTTCTCACTCGTATGTCCAAGCCTATGATGCCATAGTGCTGTATCCATTCTTGTAGAAGCTAAAGAGATAGAAGAGTCAATATTACCAGTACATAAATACAATGTACCTACCTTCTCTCCTTTCACTATCACCAATGATCCTTTGATGATCTTTTACGTCTTATTTGTAAATATGGATATACAACCTTCACTTGCCAACTTCCCTGTTGAAATCAGATTTTTCCTTAAATATGGAACATGTCTTACCTCTTTCAACAACCATTGGTTTCCATTTCGTTGCTTTATTTTTACCTTTCCCATTCCAACAATTTTGCATGGTGCATCATCACCCAAATGAACCTTTCCAAAATCACCTTGAACATAATCTAGAAAATGTTTCCTATGAGGTGTGGAATGAAATGAAGCTCCTGAATCTACTACCCAAGAGTTAGAAATATTATCTATAGAAAGAATCAAAGCATCTTGTAACACATCACCTGTTACATTTTCTTCCTGATTTCTCTCCTGTTGTCCATCTCTTTGTTTCTTTGGAGCTCTGCAATCTTTCTTCATATGCCCTTTCTTCCCACAATTCCAACACTCTATCTTTCTAAGTCTGGATTTGGATATGCCCTTCCTATAATTCCCATGGTTCCCTGAGCCCTTTCCTCTATCCTTTTCTCTTCCGCTGTTCTCCATGTTCAACGCATTACCTGATGTCTCACCTGTGTTTTTCTATCGCATTTCCTCACTAAGGATAACACCAACAACATCATCAAATTTTAAAGTGTTTGAACCAGAGACAGAGTTACTTACAACCATGACCAAGCTGTTCCATCTTTTTAGCAATGAGCACAAGATTAGAAGAGCCTTGACCTTATCATCAAAGTCCACTTTTACATAACTTAGTTGATTAGTAACCGTATTAAATTCATTTAAATGATCTACAACAGACCCACTTTATGACATCTTCATATTAAATAATATCTTCATTAGAAATACCTTATTGGACACCGAGGGTTTTTCATACAATTTGTCCAATGCATCCATCAAACCCTTCGTTGTATTTTTTTTGGAAATATTGAAACCCACCGACCCTGCCAGGCTCAGCCGTATTGTTCCTAGAGCCTTTCTGTCAAGAATCTCCCATTCTTCATCCTTCATGGCCATCCGCTTCTTTGCTACTCCACCGAATGGTAGGAATAGATCCTTCTGATATAAATAATCTTCCATCTGCATCTTCCATAACTGGTAGTTTTGGCCATTACATTTCTCGACCCTAAACTTTCCATCTTCTGACATTGCTCCCACTCGAACTAGGAGCCCTCTTTTCCTGCGAGTTACCTTTCGCTCTGAAACCAGTTGTTAGAAAAATAGGACCATGGAGCAATAGAATAAAACAAATGTGGAAACAAAACACATAAGTGTGGGCTACTTCCACCAAAGAAATTGCCAGGTCCTTCCTTTATTATTGTCCAGGATATGAAGGGATACAACCTGCAACAAACCCACTGTAACTTCCTCTTCTTTATCTCATAGTATCCTATCTCATAATACAATATTCACCATCATCCATAGCCGCAATACATTTCCCTCATAAAAGAGGGTTGCCTTCTAGGAAAAAAAACCCTAACATAATCTCTACTGTTAGATCTGCGACCTTATAATGAACGGTCCACATTTACAATGAAATTACAATATACATTTACAAGGTAATTTTTCTTTTGGGGGATGCTGCCCCCAAACCCATGCTGGGGGCCCACTTTCCCCCAAACCCCCCAGCTGGGGGGATATCCCCTCCAGACCCCGCAGAGGGGGAAACCCCCCTCTGCACTCTCCCACATGGAAGAGTGTACATACTTTTGGGGTGTAAATACTTCATGGGGTATAAAAACGGCTAAAAGAAAGGACCTCTGAATCAGGAAGATAATTAGGATCCACAACCAACAAGATCCTCTACTTGTGTCATGTCTTTGGCATGTTGGAAAGGTTGAAAATCACCTGCACTTAACAAATCCCCAACGATGTTACATTCCTTCGATGGGAGAGGTTTTCATCCCCATGGGATTTTATAGTCCTTGCCCATCCAATTGGGTGAAAAAAATGTTACTGTTGATGTCGAGGTGGCCGATGCTCCCCTCGATTACAACTTGTTACTTGGAAGAAGTTGGTTTTATGCTATGACTTTCGTTGCCTCGTCGGTATTTCGATATGTACAATTTCCTCATTAGGGAAAAATTGTCACTGTTGATCAGTTGGATTTATGCACGACCGATGCTCATGCTCCCACTACCAACAATAGTCCTTTCTTGGGAGACCACAAGATAATGTATGAAAGCATTGGTGTTGGTTACTAAAATATTCTAGCCTCATGGGTACCTTCCCTACACCAGTTCCACCGACCGCACATCATATTGTCACTGACAATATGATTTCGACCACAACTTATCAATCTTTGGAATCATCTGACCCTTGGATTGTACCTCATCCGTTGGAATTCAATGAACTAGGTGACACCATGCCACTTAGTTTATCCGAAACATCATACGTTTTTATCCAATCTGCTTTTCCCTCTTTGGATGAACAACATCTATTGGCCCCCAACAATCGCCCAATGCCACCACATTTAAGTTCCTTGTCGTCTGTGATCGAATACATTTCCCCAATTTTTCCTTCTGATGAATCTATTCTGGAAATGTTTCGCATTGACAAGAAAACCTCGCCCATCAAAGGCGTGTAACATCATTTGGGATTTGTTAAGTGCAGGTGATTTTAAACCTTTCCAACATGCCAAATACATGACACAAGTAGAGGCTCCCTCATCCAAGATAGTTTGGTGTATTTGTTGATTGTGAACAACAACATCAACTTGGAAAACAAGTTGGTGGGAGAGTTGAGATGCATAATTGTCCAAGTTAAACACGATATGGTTGGACAACTCAGGATCAACAATGCCGATAGTGGCCAAGATCATTCTACATTGACTGGGGTAGTGTTGTAGAACTTCTAACACAGACATAGCACATGGTGCTTGAGCCAAATATTCAACAATGTTGTAGTTCTTGGCGGCACGTGAACTAGGATTAAAAGTAGCTTTGAAGATAGTACTCTTAGGAGGGCGTAAGATAGATTCGAACGAGAGTTTCTCAATCTGAAGTGGTCCAGATGGAGGATTAATCGATGGAAGATTAACGGAGGATGGTGATGGATCCGATAGAGTACCAATATCGTTAGTGTCTTTTCCTTTGTCAGGGTTACCTAGTGTGTTGTATGTCTTAGAGCGAGTGTTCAAATTAATCCCATTAAACATATAAACATGTGCACTCGTCGAGGCCTCATCATGAGGATGGCTAGAACTGCCCCCAGGAGAGGGGGTTTGAGCAACCATGGATTGCTGCTCTGGAAAAGTCTGAGTAATCATAGCAGGTTGTGAATTTCCTTGGAAACTTTTGGCCACTTCATTGCGATGTGGACTGTCTTGAGTGTAGTAATCATCACCACAAATGATACACGGGAATTTCAGTTTCCGTTGTGGTTGCTTTTCGGTAGCAGGTGTTTGGGCTTGATTTTTTGGTTGTTCATTGTTATTGGTATTTTTTTATTTATTCTTTGTCTTCTTCTTTCCTCTGGATTGTTTTGAAGGGGTAGATTGAACTGCATTCGCCTCAGAGATCTAAGTTTGGGGGGAGGTAGAGGAGAGTATGGTTGATTGGGAAGTAGATTGATTTTTGATGGAACCGATAACACCATCCACATGAGATGAGGATGACGGCTTAGATGGATCGGTATTAGCTTGAGAAACATTCAAACGAAAATCATACAAAGTACCAGATTGTGAATAAACCAAATCTAAGTACTGAGCCTGAGCAATGGCTTCTTCCTCGGTGACCGTGCCACCCATAGAAACATCACAAGTGATCGAGGGTAAAAGTGATTTAGTAAACCATTCCACCAATAATATGTCAGGAATGGTTACCTTGATCATCCTTCATCGTCATCTCCACTAATGAATATGGTCAGAGATATGCACGGATTCAGTTTGACGAAGGGAGGCCAAGAGTTCAGTACCTGTCTCGTAGCGAATAGGTAATTGAAAGTGTGTGAGGAAAGACATGGCAAGGGAGTTGAAATCATGAAAAGAAGAACGTGGTAATTCAATATACCACTTTTTTGTAGAACCCGTAAGTGTTCATTGGAAAAGACACAAATGTATAGAATCATCCATGAGGGAGTTTGATGAACACCACAAATGGAAAGTCATCACATGGTTATTTGGATCTTCTACAAATTTTTCGTCAAATTTTGGAATATCAGAAGGAAGTTTAGCTGGAATAACTGGCCAAACCGAAGAATGAAAAATAGGATCAATTGTTAACCGAGATAGGTCTGGGAGATCTAGAGTCGCAAGGAAAAGTAGATGTCGGTTAATTTGTGGATGATACTGGTGCGGCATAGGAACACCAGTAGGACCATAAAATGGGTTAGGTGGATAGTTGTAACCAGTAGGTCCTCCTACATATGGTTGTTTCTTTCCAGGATAAGCAGGATTCAATGATGGATGAGAAACATTTGCATAACCCGATGGGTTCTGAGCATTATAGGCCGGGTAATTTGCTTTCCTGTAAGGAGGATAAAATTTTTTCCCTTGAGAATGGTAAGGAGTAGATCCCGGAGGCAGATACACATTAGACCCATGAGGAGGATAAGGTTGTTGTCCCGGAGACCTCCAGGTGGTGTTTGGGATGCCGCCCGGATAAGATTGTTCGTAAGATGTTCTGGAAGGAACAAGATTTGATACTCCTCCTAGTTTGTTAGGATATGAGTACCCCCTAATATGGGGTTGAATAAATGTTCCTCCTGAAGATACTCCCCAGAATTGTGAAGGGTTTCTAGCAAATGAAGGTTTCCCTCGTGCCAGGGATGGATTAATGACCGGGGTATGACTGGAAAACATAGGTTTCCCTCCAGGAGGAGCATGAAAAGGGGGTTTCCCCTAGGAAGGGTAGGCCCTCCATAGAATGGTAGTCCTCCAGGAGGGAAAGTTTCGTTAGATGGTGGTTTACCTCTAGCTGGTTGTGTTTGGCTTGAAGGGGTCTGCAATCTCAGGTGAAAAGATGTCCCAGCTAGATCGTGTGGAACATGTGGAGCTGTAGAGTAAAAGATAGTAAAAATGGGGGTAGGGATTGAAGTGCCTTGGAGGTGAGTAGAGGTGATGAGTTCAGCATTAGGATGGACTTGTGATGACGTAACAGTAGGGTTAACGACCTGATCGACTGGGTGATTCATGGTTTGACCAAATGGTCTTGTTTCACCAGGAGAGTCATGAGGATGAAAGGGTTATCAAAAGGATTCAAAATTATCATAGATATCGCATCCTGATGGAGTCCTCTAGACAAAACAAGTAGGTGTGGGATTTGAATCTATTGCGGTGCTAGGACGAACAAGAGTCCTATACTCATCACCAAAGGTTGGTTCTGTGGATCCCATATATGTTTTGGTAAAAGTTCTCTTCGGTAATCATGGGACCTCTTCGTCTATGACGTTCCCAAGAGATTATAAATGAAGAAAAATTTGTTCGAGAGGGGTTACTGACATAGATGTAGTGTGAGGAGTGGGATTTTCAACCGTAACCAAAGCACCATTTGAGTTATCTAACAGAGGAGCAATAACACTTCCAGCGTCAGATTGATTTTCTACCTCTCCACGGTAGTTGTCTTCTAGAGTGTTAGGAGGTAAGGGTTGATAGCCTTTCGAAGGCATCCCTTGCATCCTACGTGATCGGCGAAGACCTTTATCATCTACAGGATCAATTTTGGAGAATAACAGAACACACTGGAAATATAGGGCCAACTAACAAAAAGAAACAACATTCACTAAAAATATAGGAATCAAAACCAAGCAAACAAGACCTTCTCTCGATGATAGTACTAGTTGGTGATGAAATCCAACGTCGCATGATAAAGTCAAGAAGGGGCTAGGAAATGGTGGAACAGTTACGATGGCGACCTGCTTGACGGACGTACGCCTTGGTGCAAGCTTCCACACAGTAATTGTGGATTTACCCTCCAAGGAGCCTGAGTGAGTTTGACCACCATTTGTTCCAGGTACAACAAAGACTTCCCTTCACTGTCACCTCATGTAAGTACCTAAAGATTATGGCAACTAAAGACACCAACTTGCAGTCATCCCCTGGGCGGGTACATTCGACAGTCCAGTCCGAATGCATGGGCAACATAACAAGTCTGAAATCAACCCAAGAGGCTCCCAAAAATAATCGTGGGTATACCTTCAAGTGATCCCCAATGTACGATCCGATCACTACAAACAGTTGAACCACGAAGGGATAATCTTTGTAATTGCTCGAATGTGACCTCGTGCATAACCCCTGTGTGAGAGGGGGATCCTAGAAAACCTATACGACAATTGGATTTGACTCTCCCTACCTCAGGATGGTAATGTTTGTTTTGAAAACTTTGGAGAGTTGTACTCACAGCCTAATCCAAAGTGCTAATCCTAGTCTAATGTTGGTGGAAGATCCTAAAAATAAAAAAATGTTCTAGATAATTTTTTAATTAGTGTTTGTTTCATAGTTGTTCTTTACTCAAAAGGGTGTATGAAAGTGAAACTGATGGAACGATGATTCAATTCCCAAACAAAATGCATAAAATATGATAAGCAATCGTTTCTTTTCAATGAATGCCTATTTAAGGGAAAGAGAAAGAGTTGTTTTCACTATCAAACACTAATATGGAATGTCCTCAATCAATTTGTTCTCAATCAAATCTAATGTAATGCTAAAACATTTTAGAAATGCCTTCTAATATGCAAATCAATCACTAAGATGTATCTTTGTTGTTTGTATGTGAATGATGATTAATTCAATGCAAAACTTCTCCTGCCAACTAACCTTTTAGATCAAGGAGATTTAGACAAGCATAAGCAGATTTTGCACAAACAACACACCCTCTTGCTATGATTTAAACAAGAAGCAAAAAGAAAACAAAAGATAACAAAGAAGATAAAAAATTTCACACAAAATAAAGATGCTAAGAAAAATGACCTCAAAGAACCAAATGAGATGATTCACAGATTTCTAATGTTCCCCACAACAGTTTTCACTTAGTCGGATAAGAGAGAAGAAAGCAGTGGATTGATTCCAAGTTCTCAACAAAAGAAAAACTCAAAATAAGGAAGAAGGTAAAAAAAAATATGAACTGCAAAGTTCTTATTTCTTAGAAAGTAGAGTCTCAAAGGTCAATAGGAAGATGTACTGAAGAACAAAGAAGCTGAGAAAGGGTAAAATCAGAGATTGGATTTCAGAAAACACAACCTTAGAAGTTTTTTTGCAGAGAAAAAGGTAGCACTCTAGTGTAAGGGGCACTAGAGCGTTATAACACTCTGTGTAAGGCCAACAGGGAGCACCAACACTCTGATAACATGGGAAGGGGGTGCTAGTGTCTTCAAGTCCATAAAAATGCTCAAAAAACCAAAAAAGTAGTCAAACTTTGGAATTCACAGTGTATGTGATGGAATAAGGATTCAATCAACACATTCAATCATACAAACGGGATGAACAAGGTCTAAAAATATGAAAGGGTAAGATAAGGTCTGTGAGGAAAACCAAAGCTGAAAGCTTTGATTAATCCCCAATGGATTCGCCAATTTCTGTTGAAGAGAAATCCCCCTATGGACAAGTGGATTCTCTCGAGGTCTCTAGACTTTTAAGACCAAGACAGAAAGTGCTTAATATGGACACTGACTTCCTTTTAGATCTAAACAAGCTAATGAATGAAAGATAAAAAGGAAGATATGTACCTTATGAACGATGTTTCTCCTTACAAAGTCCAGGTTGTGCTTCGAACTTGAGCTCCTTGATAGGTCCTGCAAAACAAACAAAGGTACAAAAGACTTCCTATTCTACTGAGATTAGCTCAAACATAGATCCATTTACTATAGACAAAATTATATGGAACAAGTATAAGTTTGAAAAAAACAGGCCAAGCATTGATTTTATTAATGAGAACAAAGTGTTACTTACATCCATAGATGTGGGTGCATTAGCTTCATCAAGCTCTCCTTGTCCAAACCCTTGCTTAAACAGTCCACACACAGAATGATGATGTTCCAAATGACATCTTCCTCATGAGATCATAAGTTAGATGCTTCACAATACTTTCCATCCCCTTTCACCATGAGAAGGCATCCTTATATAGGCTTGGAGAGGCCCAACCACTTGAGATATATTTGGGGTAATTTGAGGATTCTCCTCCTTTAGTTATGGATCTTCCCTAAGATCATGGCTTGACCAAGGATTCGAATCCAACTGCCTTTAGATATTGAAGGGATCTCTTCCTGATTTTCCTCAACAAGTTAAAACTCACTCAGAAAAGGCAACACTCCCCCAAAAGGGGCACCAGAGCATTATAAAACTCCCCTAAAAGGGTGCATAGAGTGCAAGTGCTCCTTGTTAGTGTATAGGGGAGCGCTCCTCTCCAAAAATGTCTTTTGAGTGGATTCTCTAGTGGCAAAAGGTTTAAAAACTTTGTTAACCCATTCCTCTTCTTCCAAATCAGTTGTTTGAGGTATTTCAAGTGTCCCTCCGATGTCATTATAGGCACAACATAGATAGTATGACAATATGCTTTTTCTGACACTTGTGACACTTGTGAACAAAATGCGACACTTGTAATATTGATAACGACGACACTAGGCCATTGTCGTAATGAGTAATTTTAATGTGTAACACCCCTAGCCAAGACACCATTTGAATATCTCCGTCAGAAGTTAGGTGTCATCCCTTCTCTCACCTAAGAGAGTCCATCCTGTTAGGGGGAGTATGTGTTGGTTGAATATTTGATACCTCCAAAAACTATTGCAACATCTAATGGGGATCATGTTTTATTTGACATTGATGTCAAAGGGGAGAAAAGGTGTGGTCTAGATGCTACAGTTTGATTTCTAAGAAGAAATAGTGCATCCTTTCAGGGTTTCCATCAATGCCAAAGGGGGGGATTGTTGGCATATTTTGCAGGAAGAGTTTTCTTATCATTGATGTCAAGAACAAAAATGTCGATGGAAAACAGGAAAATCATAAGCTCAAGAGGAGAAGCGAACAATATGCAGAGATCAAAGCTTAGAAGGGAAAGCATAGTACTAAAACGTGATTAAGGAAAAACAATTGAGAATTTGATTATCTGAATATCCGTCAGCCATCGAATCACCTTAAGTGGAAGGACATGATAAGAAAGAGTTGAGATATGAGATCTCAATCACCCAAATTTTTGTCAATCATCGAATCAAATTAAAGTGGAAGGATACTATAAGCAAAGTTGGAGGGTCGTTGGATTTAAACCAAGGCAAAGTTTCATTGCATACAAATTGAGCCATCGATCTAAGAACATGATCAATGAACAACATTTGGTTTAGGTAAAAATTTGTGAGGAGGTTATTATTCAGGGAATCTCACTTCGAAAGAATTGGCAACTTGAAAGTAGAATTATCCAAAGCCCGAAATCCGAAATGAATTAGGACCATCGGATTTGGAGAAAATGCAATGACCATTAGATCAGGGAGAACCACATCTACAAGGACATGTGGTAGACCAAGTTGGTAGACCATGTCAGAAGACCATGTCAACAAGTACACATGGCATAATCAGATGATGACAAGTGTCAAGAGGAAATTGGCTCATGCCATGTCAACAAGTGACCTAAGCAAGTTACGTCACTTGAGGATATTTACTTCAGGAGTTTCATCACCAACAAATTTCAAAAGTTTCGAAGCCCAAAGGAAAAAGTTCCAAAGTCACTCTCTGTCATCATATTGGTTGTGGGGAGGAGCATGGACCATTATATTAGCATCTAGTGACCAGAAGAAGCGCAGAGGAGAAGTACAGATCTGATCTGTTGGATCTGAGCACCGAGGATAAAAAATCGTTGGATGCAGAGATAAATGAAACAAGGTTAATCCTTTGGATGAGCCAGAGTAAATTTCAATCATCAGAGCTGGAGGGATACGTGGCGATGGATCATGAACTCTAGAGAAATCACTTCAAGAGTTTTCAGTTGAGATCTGAAACTCCCGAAGCCCGGAGAGCCAGAGAGTCGAAGTAAATATCTATCGTCTGATCATCCAAAATAGATCTCAGTCGTTAGATCATCAGGATTAAATATCAAGCATTGGATTTTCTGAAGAGGATCTAGAACATATGATCCAAGAAGATACGTGGCATATCTGTCGATTTCGGGTAAAGGCATGAAATAAGCCTTAATTGTCCACTTCAAGGGGACACATGCCGTTAGATCGTGGACTCCAGGTGAAACTCTCTGGGAGAAATCGAATGTAGAGGAGTTGAATATCCCAAAGGTCAAAGTCTCGAAGTGAATGAGGATCCTTGATTTGAGGAGGACGCATGGCAGGAATTTGTGGACTCCAGCTAAAAAAATTATGGGAGAGCGTGAAGGTTGAGAATTGAAATCTCCAAAGCTCAGAGTAGCAAAGTAGATCTTGACCATTGATCGAGAATGGGGACACATAATCATTGATCTGGTTGAAAGGTCAAATTCCTAAAGTGGAGGCAGAGCCATTGATTGAGAAGGACATGTGTTCATGGATCATCGACTATGTAAGATTGGCGTATGGAAGAAAGCATAGTTTGAGATTTGAAACTCTCGAAGCCTGGATCATGAAATAAATCACAGTCGTTGATTTAGGGAGGTTAGATTTGATCCGCAGATCGTGAAAGAAAAAATCAGAACTGTTCGTACAGGATCACCTTCAAGATTGTGAGATCGATGGTCCTATCGTATTGCAAGGATTGAAGGTGTGCGAACTTTAAAAAATTAAGGGCGGGTCGCAATTGAAACCACGGTTTTGGAGAAAGGACACATGGAGGCTTTGGGTAAATTATGGGGCGAAATGTAGTTTGATCTCAAACCACCTTTGGTTGTGCTCACAATCGCATGGTCACATGAGATCATTGCCCAAGGTCACATCAGTGGAAGAAAGGGGAAGGAGCTAGTGCTGCTAGGCTCCACATCAGAGCTTATGCATTGAAAAATCAAAAAGGCCTCTGTGTGTGTAATCCAATGACGTTAATCAAACTGAATCTGATCGAAGGGTTGTTGTTTCACTTCATGGTTTCTTGATAAGTTATGATTCAGTTACACTAACTGAATAATTGTTCTAGGACGTTGGAATCATGGTTCTTGAGAATTTTGAGATTCTCGACATGGGCGTTGGATATTCTGAGAGTAATAGATGATGAGGGCATGAATAAAAGAAATATGTCATGAAAGAGGAAGGTGGTTGTTTTTTTCTGAAAAAGAAATTGAATTGTATGTAATGAAAATTACAGCATGAATTGAGGGAGAAAAGGCAGAGACAAAGAACATAAGCTCGACAACGCAAGAATGGTGAAAAGAACAGACTGTATGAGAAATTAATATCATGAGAAGAATAGAGGAAAAGAATATGGAAAGAGACAGCAAGTGGAGTCAAGCATGAACAGACAGAAGTAGAACAGAATTGCAGAATAGAGAAGAAGTGGTAAGCGTTGAAATGTTTGTATTGTTGTAAAGTATTATTCAAGAAAAGTTTTAGAAAACAGGGTGGTAGGGTGGTGCTAGGGAGGATTGTTGTCCTCGGAGTTTCAAGTGGGTTCTTGAACACATGAAGTTGTAGCTTCCATCTGGTTGTAGCCAGAAAATCCAGGGTGGTAGGTTGGTGCAAGGGAGAACCTTTGTTCTCTGTTATACAGGTTGGTGCTTGCGTGACTGGAAGTTGGTGCTTCCATCCAGTTGATGCTAGAACACTCAGGGAGTTGTTGCTTCCTTGTAGTGGGTGCTAGAGAAACTAGAGATTTGGTTCTCCAACCAATTTTAAGATTGTAAAACAGAGTTGGTAACCTCACAAAGAGTTGGTGCTCATAAGAATGATAATGTACAGAAAATAAAGACTCTTTATCATACTAAGAAGAAGAGGTTTTATCCTTTTATGGGTTTCCTCAAGAATATTTGTCTTTGTATACTTCATGTGTGTGATTGATGTTGAATACTCTATTGCTTACTTCCCT
>CBVK0100830285.1:7012-18727 GCA_900067695.1 Picea abies
TAGACTAGGTATTGAATATATTAATTTGCTTGTACTTCGATTGGTTTGTATTGTTGTGATTGGATGGCACAAGAGCATTGAAGCAGAGCGAGGAACAACAGAGATTTAAGGAGAGCATTCATAAGGTATGTCCACTATCCATTTCTCTTAGTTCATTCAATAGTCTAGATCTAGGGAAAGAGTAGTATTCTGTCTTGTTTTGTTCTAGATCCAGGTGGATCTAGGGAGGTCGGTTTGTGTCCGCACTCACGGACTTATCCTATAACAAAATTGGCAACTCCGTTGGGGAAAAAATATCCCTTTTGTCTTTTTGGTTTCTGGATTTTCTGTGGCCATTTGCTCTGATTTCATTTTTCTCTTGATTTGCCAATCTCTGAGTACTCAGGATACCCTGAGAGACCCTCTGGGTCAAAGAGTCAGTTTAATTTTTACTTGATTTTTCAAATTTTTCATTAGTTTCAGGGATTCCCGCACTGTACCCATTAGCAGCCTGTGAGAACATTGATAGTTCGCACCTTTCTTATATATTCCAGTGCGAGTAGTTCACAGTCAGCATTTAAGTGGCCTGCGAGAACCATAGTTTCTCGCACTGTGTCCCACACTAGCCTACGAACAGTTTTGTGAAATTTTTGGATTCAAGTTTTGACTCTGTCAATAGCTCATATATGCTGATTTGCACCTCTTTGGCTTGTTGAATCAGTGATTTACTTATCTTTTTCTATAATTGGCTTGTTGGATCTGATCTAGGTTTTCTAGGCTTGTTCTTGCTTGGGTCACTTGAATTTCATCTCTTAGCCTTTATTGGCATTTTTCTTCTCTTTGATTACTGGGGTTGAATGTGTTGTGTTGGTTAAGAATTAGTGATTGATTGGAAGTTAAGTTTTTGATGTTTCTCTTGTACTTGTTGGTCCAAAAGGACAATTTTCATTTGCATTGAGAAGCTCTTTTGGTTTGCTTTTGTTTTTGCTTTCATTGAAAGTATTGGATTGGGTTGTTTGTTTGGATCTCTATATTTTGGTTTTCTTTTCTCATTCATTTGAGTTCTTCTTGGAAAGTGAACTGCATGTTTTCTTTCAAGATCTTTCGTTTGTCTTTTAAACACCATTGAAAATCAAAACTATAAAGTATTGAAAAAGACATTTAGATATTGTTCATTGATACATGATTGTTTGCATTCATATTTAAACGGAAATTGAGCATTGCATGTGCATTATAGCATTGAGATTGGTTCAGAAATTGTTCTTTCTCTCCCATAACTAGGATTCATTGAATGAAAAATATTATATTTCATCATATCCTTGCATTGATTGGGTCAGAGTCACACATCATTAAGTTTCACTTCTGTTTCCTCTGAGTAAACAATAGCCATTAAAAACACTGCGCAATATTAAAATTGATCTAGTAACTCTTTTATAGGGCTCTTTTACACCAACATTTAGCTAGGCTAGTGCTTTGGAGTAGGAAGAGAGACACACTCTCCAAAGCTCAAAAACACACAATAGTATCTTGAGATAGGAAGTGTAAAATTCCACTGGCTGCATATTGTCCTAGGAATCCCTTCTAACACAAGGGTCAAGCATTAGGTCGCATTGGTGTTAGCAGGGATACTAACCTGGTCTGTTGACATCGGTGTAGAGATTGCACGTATTATGGGGGTCACTCCGAGGTATACCCACAATTATGAGTGGAAGCATTTGAGTTGATTTTGGGCTTGATACCCTGCCTTTGCGTGTGGACTGGACTGACGACCATTTCCCCAGGCAGTACTGTTGTCTGTGGTAACCTTAGTGGCCTTTCTCTCTAGGTTCTTACCCAAGGTGACTGTGGAGGGGAAAGTCTCCATGGTACCTGGAATCGACGTTGATCAAACTCACTCGGGCTCCTTGGAAGGTAAATCCACAATTACTACGTGGAAGCCTTAGAGAGTAAATCCACAATTACTAGCGTGGAAGCTTTCACCAGGGTGTAAGTCTATTAAGCAGGTCGTCAACGTAACTTTTCCACCCTAGCCCTGCCCCTTCTCATCTCGTTGTTGCGACGTTGGATTTCATCACCAACTAGTGGCTTCGATATTAGAAGGTATTGTTTGCTTGGTGATTGTCTCTAGATTTTGTTTACTAGTGTATGCTGTTGTTTTCTCGTAGTCGACCATAGGATTTTCGTTGAGGAATTTGTTACTCATTTACAATTGCTCCCCCGCGATGTTCGCGTAGGATGCAAGGTTTGTCTCCGGAACATCCAGAAACTTCACAACCTTTGCACACTACATCACCTGAGGGTACCCCTGAGGACTCTCCTCATCCAGGTGAAATCCCTCTTGTTACTCTACCACATGTGGACATAAGTGATGTCCCAAAAGTCTTTACACCACCTCCACAAGTACAAACCACTGATCCTCTTGCCGAATTCTGAATTCACAATACTATAGAGGACTACCGCATTTGTTGTGGTGAAATACCTACAGGATGGTTTCATCTTTCTGGTGAAGATCTTCCATCTACTGAATCAATCGCCGGACCTTCTCACGGTGTAGTGGGCCAAGATGCTTCTTGGTCAAGTGATTTCCGACGAGTCTTGTTTGGTACTGAATCCCCTATCTATGAAATCATCAACCTTCCTAAGTCTCCTGAACCAGAAACTACACCAGAGACTACAACTTATCATTTTATTCTCCCTCCTAAGATGGCCCATCTTGCTATTACTTCGAGTGTCCAAACTACGATCCCGACAACCACTCTTGCCCCTATTAATACCTAGCAAACTCCTGAGGCTAATCCAAATATACCTCCTGGTTACCATGCGTTAAACCCTATGATGAATGTTGCACATCCAACACCACCACAAACTCCAGCTGGTTCTCCAGGTGGTCCTCAGCTTCATGGGCATCCCATTCCCAGTTTCATCCCGACACTCCCTCAGTTTCCTACTGGCAATCCTAATGTTGGTAGCATTATTCCGACCATTGCACCTAATGTACAAGTTCCTGTTGGTGGTTAGGGTAGTACCTTTCCTTTTCCCGGACATACTGCAACTATTGCACAACCTACAGTTGGTACACAACTTCCGGGCAGGACTATCCCTTTGGTAGGGGCACCGACCTCACCGTTAGGACAAAACATACCTCCTGCATTGGCCCAGTATTGGAATCAACTTATGCAAAACATTCCTCAAAATGCTGGGGGGAAACAAGCTGTCCCTACTCCAGGCCAACCATATCCAGGGGTGACTAATCCTATCTGGGGTTCCATTCAAACTACTCAACCCCAAACTCAAGGTCAAAATCCTTGGGCTTACTATCCTATTCTACCACCACAGGGCCAACTAGGATCTTCTCTCTGGGGGAAAACTGCATATGCTCCCACTGGACTACCGACAGGGCTTCTGCCCCAAAGTCACCAGTATCTGCAGGTGAATCGGCAATTGCCTTTTCTTGCTACCCTGGATTTGCCAGATTTTTCTAGGATTCTCAATGATCCTATTCGTCACTCTCCCCAATGGCCTGCTATTCCTGCAAAGCTTCCATCTGATATTCCGAAATTCGATGGGAAGGCGGGAGAGGACTCGAATAATCATGTCATGACTTTCCATTTGTGGTGTTCGTCTAACTCGTTGATGGACGACTCCATTATATTGCGTCTTTTTCAAAGAACTCTTACAGGTGCTGCTGTGAAGTGGTACATTGAATTACCACGAGGTTTCTTTTCCGATTTCAACACCCTTGCGATGGATTTTCTAACACATTACCAGTTACCGATCCATTAAAATACTGGAACTGAGATTTTAACCTCCTTTAAACAAAGCTCGGGCACTCATATATCTGATCATATTCATGAGTGGCGACGAAGGAGATGTCTCATCAAACTAGAACTTCCTGATCAATTACTGGCAGAATGGTTTACACAATCTTTTGTAAACAAAATTGGTAAAGACATTGCTATGGGTGGTGTTGTTACAGAAGAGCAGGCTATTAGTCGGGCTCAATATTTGGATCTCGTTTATTCACAAACGGGAACCTTGTATGATTTACTACCTGATTTACCTCATCCTGGTACTTCTACCTCTTCTACACCTCTGGTTGCCTCGCATGCAGCCGATGGTGTGATTGGTTCTACTCATAGCCAATCACATTCTGTTTCCACCACAACCCTAAAATCCACATCTTCTAATGTGAAAAGTGCTCTGTGTCCTGCTCCTCCCCCCAGTAAAACCTCGGAAGTGAACATTGTTCAATCTACACCCGTCGGTAAGACTAATTCTAGAAAAGGGAGAGGCCAGAATAAGGAGGGTAAAAACAATAATCCTAATGAGCAAACCAAATCACCTCCTGTTGATGACCGGGATAAATGCAAGCCACGCTATCCTTGCCTTATCTGTGGTGATGATCACTACACGAAGGATTGTCCGAGACGTGCCAAGGTCAACAAATTCCTTCAAGGAACACCAAAACCTCCTACGACGACCGTCTTGTCTCAACCCTTCCCATCTCAACAACAGGCTTCATTGGTCATCCATGACCAACCATCTACCTCTACACAATCCTATGTTTTGATGTGCACTGGTGATTCTACGAAGAACAATGTTACACTTACCACTAGAGCTAAAGACTATACTCCTTCTAAGGAGAAGGTTGAAGACTTACCTTCCGATTTGGTTTAGCCATCTCCACCAAATCCACCTACCAATGGTCCTCTTCATATCGAAAGACCAAGTCTTGATACAGTTTTACGACCTCCCAAAGGTGTCGTTAAGAAGTCGGCATTCAATCCTCATGCTAGGGCAGCCCAGAACTACAACATTGTTGAAGATCTGGCCCAAGCTCCCTCCGCGATGTCTGCCCTCGAAGTCCTTCAGTCTTGTCCTGCACAACGAAGGGCTCTGTTGAAAGTGATAGGTGGATTTGATCCCACGGATTCCAATTTGATAGTCTTTAATTTGGATGATCATATTCCAAGGTTACCCCCGCAACTTGCATTTCAGATACAGGTTGTAGTCGCCGATAAGAGCATTTGTCGGGCGGTCATTGATGAAGGGGCCTCTATGTGTGTAATGTCTTTTTCTTGTTGGAAAGCCATTGTCTCTCCGCCATTAACAGAATCATAAAACACTTTGCGAGCCTTCAATGGTTCTAGTTTTAAGCCATACAGTGTTCTTCCATTGTTGCCTGTCACTCTAGAAGGTAAGACCGTCCAAATAGAAGTGGAAGTTTTCGATACTCCTCTAGATTATAATCTTCTACTTGGACGAAGTTAGGTCGATTCTATGTGTGCTGTCGTGTCAACCCTTTTCCGTGTCCTACGTTTTCCTCACCAGGGTAAAGTGGTCACGGTTGATCAACTTGCTTTCTTTAACGCTGATACTCGCACGGGCAATGTGACGTTCATAGCGAACACTCCACCGGCTTATGAGAATGTTGGTGTCGGTCTCTTGAAAGATTCGTCATTAATGGGTACTTTCCCCATACCCCCACCACCCAATATTCCAAGCCCGTTAGTTGCATATATTAACATGATCTCTACCGTGCCTCGTGAGCTTCCAGTGTCTGCCGACCCTTGGATAGTCCCTAATCCTGGAGATCATGTTCGTTTCGGCGACGTCATGCCATTAAGTCTGGTTGAGTCCGCTTACCAAGCTATTCAATCGACAAGCCATACTACTTCTTCTTGTGAGGCGTTGTCTCCTGATCCTTTCTGCGTTGTTTTTCCAATTGACGAGATGATCATGTTCGTCTTGGATGACAACCCTTGGGACGATTGACATCATCGTTCCATACTATTTATGGAACAATAGACTCTTGAGAACTACCAACGGATTTCGACTCCGTCGACCGTTGTTGTTATTACGACAGTTCCTGGATCTACACGAGATGTGTTTTCCAAAGGGAACCTTAGTAACATTTCTCCCATGATACCCATCGATATTTCAGTGAAACCTGGGATCGTCGAGAACGTTCATATTGGAACTTCGTGTTCTCCCGACGAAATTGTCACCTATACTTCCTTGTTTAAAGAATTTCGTGACATTTTTTCTTGGAGTTATGAAGAGATGCCGGGTATTGACCCTTCTATTGTGGTTCATGAAATTAAGACATACCCTGGAGCCAAGCCAGTTCGACAACAACTTCGTCCTGTCCATCCACGTAAAGCGGCAGCCATTAAACTTGAAGTTGAAAAACTCCTTAAAGCCGGTTTTATTTCTCCCGTGGCTTTGACAGAATGGGTGTCTAACCCAGTACCGATTGATAAAAAGGGTGGTAGTATACGTGTTTGCATTGATTATCGGGATATCAACAAAGCTTGTCCAAAGGACAATTTTCCAACCCCTTTCATTGACCAAATCGTCGATGACTGTTCCGGTAGTGAAATCTTTTCCCTCATGGATGGATTTTCCAGCTATAATCAAATCAATATAGCTCCCAAGGACCAACATAAAACGGATTTTATTTGTCCTTGGGGTGCTTTCGCCTACGGGAAACTCCCTTTCGGTCTGAAGAATGCCAGTGCTACGTTTCAACGTGCTATGTCTTACACATTTCACGATATCAAACATATTGTTAAACCCTATCTGGACGATTTTCCGACTCACTCTTTACGCAGGGCTGATCACCCTAATCATCTCCGAGCGATTTTCGTTCGTTGTCGATTCTATCGCATTCGTCTAAACCCTCATAAATGTGTTTTTTGCGTAGAATCTGGCCGTCTCCTTAGTTTCATTGTTTCACGCCATGGGATCTGGGTTGATCCTATCAAGGTCGAGGCAATTCTTAATCTACCTCCTCCTTCTTCTTTACACCAGTTACAAAGTTTGCAGGGGAAAGCAAACTTTCTTTGTCGGTTCATCCTGAACTACGCCGAGATTACTCGCAGTTTTACTCGTCTTTTAAAGAAAGATTCAGAGTTTGTATGGGATAAGGTTGCTAATAACGCCTTTGAAGCTTTAAAATTGTCCCTCACAAAAGCTCCTCTTCTTTCCCCCCCGGATTATAGTCGAGATTACTTTCTTTATCTAGCTGCGTCCGAGTATACCATCGGTATGGTCCTCATTCAGGAGGATGATAACCACGATGAACATGTTATTTATTACTTGAGTAGAAATTTATCATCCACAAAAGTCAAGTATCAACATGTTGAGAAGCTGGCCCTGGCTACAGTTCAAGCAGTCCAACGTTTTCGTCACTATATTCTCTCCAAGAAGACTACGGTGATTTCACACTGTAACCCCATGCAACACATATTGACACGTCAATTGCTGGGGGGCAAGTACTCCAAGTGGATTGATATTCTCCAGGAGTTCGATTTGGAATTTGATCGTGCCACATCGAAGAAGTCCCTAGTTTTCGCTGAGTTGATTTGTGATTTTCCCCACACTACTACGGAAAAAGTAGCAGTTGATTCGTTGCCTGACAAGTCACTTTTCCTTATTAGTACCGACGATATTTGGTACGGAGATATCATTATATATCTCCAAACTCAAACTTTCCATCCCACCTTGTCCAGTAATGAACTACGTCATGTTCGTTATCAAGCACGTCATTATATCATCCTCAGCGATACTTTTTACCGTCGAGGCATTGACTCTGTCTTTCAGTGTTGTTTGACTTTTGAAGAGGCCGAGAGAGTTTTGAATGACTGCCATTCTAGAGCATGTGGTGTTCATATGTCTGGGTATGCTACTGCCCAAAAAATCTTACGTGCAGGTTATTTTTGGCCTTCCTTGTTTCATGACTACATTATTGCTATTCAGAAGTGTCATGCCTGCCAGACCTATAATCAGAAGATTCGGTCGCATCCTGCTCCACTTCATCCTGTAGTCTCAGTAGGTCCGTTCGCTAAATGGGGCATTGACTTCATGACATGTCACCCTCACTCGGCCGGGGGGCATGGTTATATTATCGTAGTTGTTGATTATTTTACTAAGTGGGCCGAGGAGATGCCGACATTTGATAATACTGGGAAGAATGCAACTTTATTCCTTTTTAACCATGTCATTACTCGTTTTGGTGTTCCTCAGGCTATCGTTACCGATCACGGTAGTCATTTTAGAAATAATATGATGTCTGAACTTACGGAGAGGTTGGGCCTTCGTCATGATAGCTCAACACCCTATTATCCACAGGCTAATGGTCAGGTCGAAGCCATCAATAAGGTTCTCGTCACGATGATTCGACGGATGATAGGAATCCATAAGCCAGTTGGCACACAATGTTATTTTCGACATTGTGGGCATATCAGACATTTGTTAAGTCTGCCACGGGATTTACGCCTTTTCGATTAGTTTATGGCATGGAAGCCATTCTGCCGATAGAATGCGAGATTCCGTCTTTGAAGCTAGCTGTAGAAATTTTACCAAATACTTCTGCTGAATAGGAACGTCTGTTGTATCTAATGTGACTAGACGAGACTCAACGTGACGCTACCCTTGTTTTAGAAGCCCAGAAAAAACGTGTTAAGGCACAATATGACAAGCATGTCAAACCTCGTGTCTTCTCAGAAGGAGATCTTGTTCTTCTATATGAACAAGATAAAGATGTTTTAGGAGCTGGGAAATTCGAACCAATGTGGTGTGGGCCTTACATTTTTAGCAAAGTTTTGGAAAAGGGGGCTTATGAGTTAGTGGATTATGATGGGGTACCTTTGAGCGAACCCAGAAATGGGTTGTACTTGAAGAAGTACTATGCATGAGTCATTTGTGCATGAAGTACTTGTATTTTTATGTATCATACTGAGTGTGTGTGATAACTTTTAGCTTTGAGTTTGACGTTATTTGGTCTCTACCCTTATGATTATGTTGTGTTTGATTGCCAGATGTTGGAGTATTCGCTACCTTATATTGGCTTCGCCGACGGTGCTAGCCGTAGTACTCAGAACCTAGCTTCCGCTGCCTGGGATATCTATGCCCCAACAAACAAGCTTATATCTTTACGAGGTGTATGTCTTGGGCAGGAAACCAACAACATCGCAGAGTATAGCGCTGTGATTGAGTTATTGGTTGATGCTATCTCTCTTGGAATTCGTCGTTTGGTTGTGCGACTTGACTCACAGCTAGTGGTGCTATAGCTAAGTAATGTCTATTCTATTCGAAGTCCTACATTATTAAGAGTATATTTGCGAATTCGCCTCTTGGAAAGACATTTTGATCATATAGAATATCAACACATTCCGAGAAGTCTTAATACATTGACAGATGCATTAGCTAATTATGTATTGGACAGGCATTTAAATCATTTATAAATCAAACACATTAAAATGTACACACATGTAAAGTTTTCCGGTAAGAACCATGTATATATATATATATATATATATATATATATAATGATCAAAGTTTGTTTTTACAAAATGAGTCCGAAGACCAAAATATCAAAAATGGAAGCTCATGGCTTCTACATAACGATATCATGACACCAATGATGTTCACGATAGCATGCTAAAGTCTTGGCTACTCTACGGAGTAAACGACCCATAGAGACAGATACTCCCACGGTATGACGCTGATCACAGCATGGGATCTCCTCCAGAGGCATATCTAGAACATCATGCATCAAGCCCTCTAAGTTTTGCTCCACGGTAAGGTAGTCCTCGGCATACTGAGGGACTGGAACTACTACTTCTCCTCACCGTTGAACAGGAGAACTACCAGCTGGTCTGTATGCCCCAACATCTGTGTCATCAATACAATATTGGTGTTAGTCTTCGGCTAAAATTACAAAACCAAAAACATTTAATATAATGAAAATACAAAAACATCTAAAAAGTTAAAAAGTTGGTGTACTTCTTACCAATATTTCCCCACTGTGCATCTTCAGGGAGGGCAAGGTCAGGATCACCTCAAAAGTCCAAGCCAGCATACGCATAATCCTCAATCATCACAACCTGGCCTTGGAGCCAGTCGAAGAAACGATCGTCATACCTGACGATAGGTCCTGTCACATGCCTAGCCATGAGCTAGCACCAACGTAGCATCCATGGATCCCTGGGACCTAGAAAATGCCAATCTGCCTGAAGCCTGTACACTGGGACTCTCTCACAAAAGAAGGATACTAACAGTGATCCATAACCAAATTGCTTGAGATCTCCATGTCTTCTTTTTGTCAATTGTTTCTTGAGATTGCGTAGCACTGCATCTGCCCAGTTGAAAACCTGGGGCTCAAGACACTCGAGGGCATACTAAAAGTAGCTCTGTAGAGCCATATGTGGGGTAGCACTGCCTGCCATTCGAGCTATAGTAAACAGAATGGTATGGATAGTGATATCCGTCACTCCCCAAATGGCCACCTTTCCCCTTTGTCTTTTAGCCTCTGGTACGCAATACTCTCGGCAGTACTCACTCATTTTCATACCGCCTCTATGGTTACCAGACAAACTGACATGAGAACCCCGTCTTGACAAACCCGTCAGGAAATATATATCTTCAATATCAATCGTCAAAGTATGGGCACCCACATTAAAGACCTGCTGATCCGGATCCCACATCCGAACCAAATGTTCCAACAAACGAACTTGGGCTCTCATGCCCGGTATCCGGAAATACTTTAGGAGCCCACAATTTCTTAAAACGGAAATAGTCTGAGGGTGATTTTCAGCGGCGGCATTATAATCTTCATGCTCATGTTCCCTCCACTCGAGCACCATTGTGTGACTATTAACCTGCACAACAGCCATGGGAAAATAGTTAATTATTTGAATCATTAAAAAATTTGATTTTATTTGGCTAAACGTTATATAAAAAATTGCCCTCTGTGCTGTTCGCAGGCGGGTTTTGAGCACCGTGCGAACTTCTCGCACTGTATCTCAAGCTCACCTGCGAGAATGAAGACTTCTCGCAGGCCCCGTATGGGCAGCCTGCGGGAATCTTGATTCACGCATAGGGTTTTAAAACCAAGCTTAAAACTTCAACTTTAACCATCTAAATCATGAAATTAAACCATGGAAAGTTAAGGAATTGAGCACTTACCAGTTTGATCCAGACGGTTTGTGAAATGATGCCCCGAAGCTCCCGGAAATTGATGGTGAAGATTGGAGGTAAATTGGGAATTTTTGCACTACAATTGTAAATGGGTAAAACATATGGTGAAAATGAAATGGTAATTTTGTTTTATTTACTTTTTACCATAGTAAAAGTGGGTTTTTCCATTTTTATTCACTATTTTACCCTAATTACTAATACGAAAGTGAGTAAAATGACTTGCAGGCACCTAACGAGACGATTATGGACCAAAAAATTTTTGAAGTGTGGTGTGTTTATTTGGTTTTCTATGGTTTTGATCTCAAAACCTCAAGTGCCTTTTATCCATTCTAGCACTTGTGAAAAACCTAGAACGTGATCGAGTGTTGTTTTATCTCTTTTCTGGGCTCATTGTGGTTACACGAAAAAGGAACCCCCCTGGAGTTGACTTTAAGCCCTTTTCACGACTCCCTAAACATGAAAAGATTGCCAAGCGACCTTGCTATTTTCGCGCTCATTAAAGTATTTGAACTTATGCGTCCTCCGAGCGATAGTTTAACCCTTTTTCAGTCTCATTGGACTATTGTACGAAAAAGGCACTGAGAGAGTTCTCTTTTAAGTGTTTTTCCAAACTCTATAATCCTGAAAAACCTTCGAGTTTTCTATCTCTAGACTCGTTAAACAAACATTGACAGACCCGTGATGGGACCGAACCACTCCTTCCTAGGGTTCGTTAAAAATACTCCGAGGGACTCATCCGAAGGATGAGCTTAT
>CBVK0100830287.1:0-13375 GCA_900067695.1 Picea abies
TAGACTAGGTATTGAATATATTAATTTGCTTGTACTTCGATTGGTTTGTACTGTTGTGATTGGACGACACAAGAGCATTGAAGCAGAGTGAGGAACAACAGAGATTTAAGGAGAGTGTTCATAAGGTATGTCCACTATCCATTTCCCTTAGTTCATTCAATAGTCTATATCTAGGGAAAGAGTAGTATTCTATCTTGTTTTGTTCTAGATCCAGGTGGATCTAGGGAGGTCGGTTTGTGTCCGCACTCACGGACTTATCCTATAACATGGAGCTACGAAGAAATGCTAGGTATCGACCCCAACATTATGATACATGAGATCAAGACATACCCCGACACTAAACCCATTAGGCAATGCCTTCATCCAGTTCACCCACGTAAAGCGACTGCTATCAAGCTCGAAGTTGAGAAACTTCTCAAAGACGACTTTATTTACCCAGTGGCCCTCACTGATTGGGTTTCCAATCTTGTCCCAATCGACAAGAAATAAGGCACAATCTATCTATGCATTGATTATAGGGATATCAACAAAGATTGTCCCAAAGACAACTTTCCTACCCCCTTCGTCGATCAGATTGTCAACGATTGTGCCGGTAGTGAAATCTTCTCTCTAATGGATGGTTTCTCCGGGTATAATCATATCAACATTGTTCCCGAGGATCAACATAAGACTGCTTTTATTTGTCCTTGGGGCACTTTTGCCTATCGAAAACTCCCTTTTGGTCTCAAGAACGTTGGCACAACTTTTCAACGCGCTATGTCTTATGCTTTCCATGATATCAAGCACATCGTGCAACCATATCTGGATGATTTACCTACTCACTACATGCACTGAGTCGATCATCCAACCCACCTCCGAGCCATTTTCGTCCGTTGTCAGTTTTACCATATACGTTTGAATCCTCATAAGTGTGTTTTCTACGTGGAATCCAGCCGAATTCTAGGCTTTATTATTTCACATCAAGGGATCAGGGTGGATCCTTTAAAGGTTGAGGCGATCCTTAATCTCCCTCCTCCTTCTACACTTCGCCAGTTACAAAGTTTGCAGGGGAAAGCAAACTTTCTTCATCATTTTATCCCAAATTACATCGAGATAACTCATGGATCTACGCGGCTCCTAAAAAAGGGGTCTAAGGTCGTCTGGGATACCATTGCAAACAACTCTTTCGAAGCTTTGAAATTATTCCTAACATGTGCTCTGCTTCTCTTTCCCCCCGATTACAGTCACGATTATTTCCTCTACCTTGCCGCCTCGGATTACACCATTGGTATGGTTCTCATCCAAGAGGATGATGCTAACAACGAACATGTTATCTATTCCTTGAGTCGAAGTCTAACACTTATTGAAATCAAGTATTTACATGTCAAAAAACTAACCTTGGTAGCCGTCCAAGCCATCCAACACTTCCGGCACTATATCCTCTCGCGCAAGACTATAGTGATTTCTAATTGCAACCCTATGCAACACATTCTTACATGTCAATTGCTAGGGGGAAAATACTCCAAATGGATTGTGATACTCTAGGAGTTTGACTTGGAATTCAAACGTGCCAAGTCCAAGAAGTCCTTAGTGTTTGCTGAGTTGATATGTGACTTTCCCTATTCTGAAATGGAAAATGTAGCAGCTGATTCATTACTCGATGAATCCCTTTTCCTCATCAACTCTGATGATCTTTGGTATGGCGATATCATCATATATCTCCAAACCCAGACTTTCCATCCAACTTTGTCTAGTACTAATCGACGTCGAATACGCTACCAAGCCCATCAATATATTATCCTCGGGGATACTCTTTATCATCGGGGGATTGACTCTATTTTTCAACACTGCCTAATGTTTGACAAAGTTGAGAAAGCTCTGAATGACTGCCATTCTGGAGCCTGTGGTGGTCATATGTCTGGGTATGTTACTGCCCAGAAAATATTACGAGTAGGGTATTTTTTTCCTTCTTTATTTAACGACTTCATAATCGCCATTCAAAAATGCCATTCTTGCCAAACCTATAATCACAAGATACGGTCCCATCCCGCTCCTCTTCACCCTGTGGTCTCTGTTGGTCCCTTTGCGAAATGGGGCATCGATTTCATGACATGTCACCCCCACTCGGTCGAGGGGCATGGATACATTATTGTAGCCATAGATTACTTTACGAAATGGGCCGAGGCGATGCCGACATTTGACAACACTGGAAAGACCACAACATTATTCATTTTTAATCACATCATAGCTCATTTTGGTGTTCCCCAGGCTATCGTCACTGATCACGGTAGCCACTTTCAAAACTTCATGATGTCTGAACTTATTGAAAAGTTGGGTCTTCGCCATGAAAACTCAACGCCTTATTACCCACAAGCCAATGGCCAAGTCAAAGCAATTAACAAAGTTCTCATAACTATGCTCTAACGAATGATAGGGATTCACAAAAAAAGTTGGCACACAATGTTGTTTTCGGCATTGTGGTCTTACCGAACATCTGTCAAGTCTACTACTGGGTTTACACCTTCCCGGTTAGTCTATGGTTTGGAAGCCATTCTCCCGATTGAATGCGAGATACCCTCTTTAAAACTAGTTGTTGAACTCCTACCAAACACTTTTGCTGAGGAAGAACGTCTATTGTATCTTATGCGATTAGACGAAACTCGACGTGATGCTACCCTAGTCATAGAAGCTCAGAAAAAACGTGTCAAGGCCCAATATGACAAACATGTCAAGCCTCACATTTTCTCTGAAGGATATCTTGTTCTCCTCTATGAACAAGATCGAGATATTCTAGGAGCTAGAAAATTCGAAGCCATGTGGCGAGGTCCTTATATTGTTAAATGAGTTTTGGAAAAAGGGGCTTATGAGTTAGTAGATTACGATGGTATCCCTTTGAGTGAACCCAGAAATGGGTTGTACTTGAAGAATTACTATGCATAAGATCCCCTGTGCATGAGTACCTGTATTTTTATTGTATCATACTTCTTGTGTGTTACTGTAGCTTTCTTTTGTCATTATCTGGTCTCTGCCCTTATGTGACATTGTGTTTGATTTCCAGATTTCAGAGTCTTCACTACCCTACATTGGCTTCACTGATGGTGCTAGCCATAGTACTTAGAACCTTGCTTCTACTGCATGGGAAATTTACGCCCCTACAAACGAACTTGTCTCCTTACGAGGTGTGTGTCTCGACTGTGCGACCAACAATATTGCAGATTATATCACCATTATCAAATTATTGATTGATGCTATCTCACTCGAAATCTGTCAATTGGTTGTGCAACTTGATTCGCATCTTGTAGTACTATAGTTAAGTAATGTCTATACTATTCAAAGTCCTGTTACGGGTGTATTTGCGAATTCGCCTCTTGGAAAGTTATTTTGATTATATTGAATATCAACATATTCCTAGATGTCTAAATACATTAACTGATGCATTGGCTAACTATGTATTAGACAGACATTTGGATCATTTATAAATCAATCACATCAATTTTCACACAACACAAGATAAACCGGTAGAAGCCGTATGTATATATAATGATCAAAAGAGCTTTTACAAAAAAGTTCTGTCCGAGGACCAAAATTTCAAAATTTGAAGCTTATAGCTTCTACAAAGTGACGTCATGGATGACGTTCATGGTAACACATGACTTCCCAGGAAACCCTACAAAGCAGTCAGCCAATGGACTCTGACACTCCTACTATATGACGTTGATAATGTCGTGTAACCTTTCCAAGGGGCATGTCTGGAATATCTGTTGTCAAACCCTCTAGGTTTTTTTCCACTGCTTCATAATATTTGGCATCCCATCGTGGCACTGGAGCCACCTCTCCTCACCACTGAATAGGATAAGTACCAGGAGGTCGGTAAGGTCCCACGTCTGTGTCATCAATTTTTTTTTTTTTGTATTTAGACCTTGGATGAACATATAAAAACATTTGCATATGATAAAATTCACAAAAACATTTAAAAAGAAAAATGTGTACTTCTTACCAAGTTCCCCCCACTAAGCACCCTCAGGCAGGACCAAGTCTGGATCTCCTCGGAAATCCAACCTGACATAAGCATAATCATCGACCATCAACATTTGTGGTGGCAGCCAATCGAAGAAGGTATCATTATATTTGATAATTGGTCCATCCACATGCCGGGCCATGAGCTGACACCACCTCAGCATTCTTGAATCTGTTGGAGCCAATAAATCCCACTCAACCTACAGCCTCAGTAAAGGAACCCTCTCGAGAAAGATGGACACCAACAAAGACCCATACCCAAATTGCTTCAGGTTGCCTCGCCTGCATTTGGTCAACTGCCTCTTCATGCTCCGAAGCACTGCATCTGCCCAATTAAAAACCTGAGGCTTAGTACACTCTATGGCATACTGAAAGTAGCTATGGAGAGCTATGGTGAGGAGCAACGCTCCTAGCCATATAATAAATGGTGAACAAAATAGTGCGGAGGGTCAACTCCCGCACTCCCCAAATGGCTACTTTCCCTTTGCTCCTCTCTACCTCTGGAACACAGTGTAAGCGACAGTACTCACTCATCGGTAGCCCACCACCTCTGCTACCAGTCAGGCTCACATGGTACCCATGCCGTGATAGTCCTATCAAGAAGTAAATGTCCTCAATATCCAAGGACAATGTGTGGACCCCTACATGGAATACTTGCTGATCGAGATCCCACATATGCACAAGGTACTCCAATAACCTGACTTGGGCCCTCATGCTCGGGATACGAAAGAACTTCAGAAGACCACAGTTTCGTAAAGCGACAATGGTGGACGGATGATTTCTGGAAATGGCATCATCTTCTTCGTGCTCCCTTTCACGCCATTCCAGAACCATGGTGATGGCCAAATACCTGCATAAGAAGCATAAGAAGAAAGTTAATAACTCTATTTAACACTTGGTATCTTTTCATTGAGCAAAAATTTAAAAAATTTCTCCACTATGTGGTTCTCGTAGGTGCCCTTTAGGCACAGTGTGAGGCTCTCATAGGCGCCTTTGGGGTCACCTGTGAGAATGATTCATTCTCGCAGGTCCCGTGTGGCTCACCTGCGAAAATGGCTGAGCGTGACTTTAGCCCCCAAAACCAACTCAAAACTATGTTTTTTGCCAATTAAAATGAAAAATTAAACCATGAAAAGGTAGAGACCAAGGAGCTTACCTCACTGCCGCTGACGGTTCATCAAATGGATGATCGTAACTCCCGCTATGGAATGCCAAATTTCAAGGGTAAAAGAGGGGGTTTTGGGCTCAAATATTGGTAAAGTTAAAATGATATGGTAAAAAGAGTTTTTACCCCTTTATATTTACTTTTACCATTTTATTGGATTTTATAATTGTTTATTTATTAAAACCTAATGCCTAATGCCCTTTTGAGTACAACTTTTGCAGGCATAACGACTTTGATGTTCGTGCACAGGGATGCAGATATTTCTCATCGCATGTTTTGATTGTTTTTTTTATGGTTTTTGTGCAAAACCTCGAGCTTGGTCTTTGTCCGTTCTCACACTCGAAAATACATGAGAACGCGATCGAGCACACTTTTATCACTTTTTCAGGCTCAACAAGGTTATACGAAAAAGGAACCCCCTTTGGAGTCCTCTTTAAGCTCTTTTCAAACTCTCTAAACATGAAAAGATAGCCGAGCGACCTTGCTATTCTCATGCTCGATAAAGTATTTGAAGAAAGTGTCTGTTGGGCAATAATTTATCTCTTTTTCAGTCTCATCAGACTATTTTATGAAAAAGGATCTGAGAGAATTCTCTTTTAAGTGTTTTTCTAGACTCTATAATCATGAAAAACCTTTGAGTTTTCTGTCTTTAGACTCGTTAAACAAACATCGACAGACCCATAATGGGACTGAACCACTCCTTCCTAGGGTTCGTTAAACATACTCCAAAGGAATTATCCAAAGGATAAGCTTATATCAACAAGCATATGTTATCCTCCTCAAGCTTACGTAAAAATAAAGGGGTACTCACCGGAAATGGTGGGGGAAAATTTGGGAAAGGGATGTGTTCTCGTATTCATATTAATTGGTAGTAAGTGTTTCTCTTGAACATGACACCCCCCTATTCATTATTTGAAGCTAGTTTGGGAAATCTATTTGCCTCTCATTCAATTTGCTACAAGGTCATACCCTGCATTGTCTCTGAGTCAATGCTGCTGAATCATTGATTGTGTCATTCTTATGTTCAAGAGAAGTTCATTTGAAGCCTTTATTGAGTCGACCATCTACAGTTGTCCATTCTCTTCGTGTCAGCCTTCCCTGTGTCCAGTCCAACTTACATCATACTCTGTTTCACCTTCAAAATCTGTTACTCATTTCATGTCATTGATGGGGGATACATCAAGGCCCTCCTGTGACAAGTTTTGTTTCGTCGATTTCAGCTCATTATCCAGAATCAAGACTTAGAAATTCTTTGGTACCTTGGAACCTGCATGCCTCAATCGCAGGTTTCCTCACTTTCGACAGTGGGTTTACATCATTGACCCCTGATCAAAATGTTCCATCGGATGTTCGACCTCAACTCATTCATTCACACTCGATGGATTGTACTAGTGTACCTTGGGAGTCATTGACATTAATGGTGATTTCCCTCGCACTTGTTAATGGTTTCATCAATGATCAGTGATCAAGTGGTTTCTACCATGTTCGACTTCAACACATGTAATCACATGGATAGATTCATACTTTTGGGCAATAGAATTGAAGACCCTGGATATCATCTCTTTGTCCAGGTTGCGATGGAATATGTATAATTTGCAACACATAGATCCACTTTGTATGTCTCGTGGCTATGTCATCTCAATTTCAATTTTATTGCATAGATCCATAGTGTTTTCTTAGTGTCTATGCTATATTTTTATGGCGTGGATCCACAGTGTATGATGGGTGGCCATGACCTATGCTTATAATTTCATACATCTGTGATCTGAGTATAGGAATGCCTACCTCATAACTAGTATGATATTCTGCAGATGCTTGGTTGTTCGCAGGTTTCCGATTAGGTGCGCTCTTGGTTTTCGACATACACACACACGCAGTTTACAAAGTATTTCGGCTGTCACTGATTCCAACCTCATAATTTGGGGGGCATTATGTTACCCATGATTTTGGTCATATTGATGGTGTATTGATGATGGTGTACTTAGGATCCTAATAAGAACTTTCTCTTGAGAAAAGTGACATTCATATCTTCCCAGAAAACATATTTTTGAAGAGAGTTCGCAGGTTGCTTATATCCTAGGGTGCAAGAATGACCCCTTCTCACAGGATGCCTTTAGCTAGGGTGCAAACTTCTCACACTATGATACATAGCTCGGGTGTGAACTTGTTCTAAATCTTGGAAAAAGATGAAGTATCGATGGTTCTAGAAGGGAATATTCTAGAGAATGGGTTGGCATTCGAATGGTTATCTTTGTACTGGTTTCCCTGATATTGTGGGATCATTCTTATCCAAGTAACCATCTCATCCTCTCCTATATATTGATGGAATTCTCATGGAAAAGGTTAAGAAAGATTCATTGGAGAATTGGTGAAAGAATTGTGTGAAGGACCTATCTTGAACAGGAGCTTGGAGACTCTAGCAAGTCTATCAAGAGGAATTGGATCTTCTTCATACATGGATCGAGAAAGTGTGTGTGTTGGAACCAAGAGCCATCGAAAGGAAGCTTGCAACATCAAGGCGATCAGGTTGTATCTTCTACTTTCGATTAATATGATACAATGGCATGTCCTTTTCCCATAAAGTCATTCTTACTTTATTGTGTAATTCCTTGATCATACACATAAGTTGACGAATGAATATATTTTGCTATCTTCACTTTGGTTGGTTTGTGTTGTCTTGTTCTTGACCTCATGAGAGCACTGGAGTGAAGCGGGAGCAACAGAGACCCTAGGAAGCGATACAAAGGTATGTTACTTGTTCCTCCCTACTAGCTAATTCAATGGTCATAACTTAGGGAAAGAGTCATGTCCTGTCTTGTTTTTTTCTAGATCCAGGTGGATCTAGGGAGATCTATTAGTGTCTACACCTACCAATTAGTCTGATAACAACTGATCAGAAGATTATCTGAGTAGGTTACTTTTGGCCTACCTTGTTTCACGATTGCATTCACGCTGTGAAACAATGCGAGAAGTGTCAGCTTTACGCCAACAAAGCCTGAGCACCACCTGCTCTTCTTCATCTAGTCATCACTGCCGACCCTTTTTGTAAATGGGGAATCAACTTCATGACTTGTAATCCCCCCTCTAGCAATGGACACAAATACATTCTTGTCGCAGTTGATTAATTCACCAAATGGGCTGAAGCTATGCCCACCTTCAACAATACTACTGACACCGCAGTGCGTTTTTTCTTTAACCATGTCATATCCTACTTTGGAGTACCACTCCAACTGGTTTTTGATCACGGGAAACACTTCAAGAATGATATTTTCATCGAACTCTCATCTCAGTTAGGATTCTCCCACGAGTTTGCCTCACCATATTACCCTCAATCTAATGGATAGGTCGAAGTAGTTAACAAGGTCCTCAAGACCATGTTACAGTGCATGGTTAATAAACATAAGATCAATTGGCATCATATGTTATTTTTCGCGCTATGGGCTTACCGTACGGCTGTGAAAACAACTACTGGTTTCACACCATTTCATCTAGTCCATGGGGTTTAGGCCACTCTTCCCATCGAGTGTAAAATTCCCACCTTACGCACCACAATTGAGCTATTACCCGACACTGCTCCAATGGAGAAGCACTTGTTGAACTCAAAGTCTCTGGATGAAGATTATCAATATTCATTACAGAACTATGAGGCTGCTAAAAAATGATCAAAGGCTACCTTTGATTGCCATGTCAACCTTCACTCATTTCATGAAGGCGACCTTGTCCTTGTTTACGATATCTCTCATGATACCTTTGGCCATGGAAAATTTGAGTCACTATGTCATGGCCCATAAATTATCCAACATTGCCACACCAAAGGCACATACATCCTGGCCTCTCCTGAATGCCTCTCTCTCAAAGAGCCCACCAACGGGTTATACTTAAAGAAATTTTATGCTTAAACGTAGTCATTCTACTTTAGGTTATTTATTTTATAGTGTTTTTAATCTTTTTTCCATCCCTCACATCTAACCTATCATTTGTGCTATTGATAGATGCTTCCTCCACCGGCCTACCACATCGGTTACACCAATGGCGCCAACCATTGGACACAAAATATCGCTTTAGTCTCTTGGGATCTCTACACCCCCTCACATGAAATGCTCCATTCGAGTGGCATATGTTTGGGTTCAGTGACCAACAACCAAGCCGAATACACTGTCATCATTGTCCTCCTAGTTGATGCCCAACATCATCATATTTGTCACCTTTGCATCTTCCTCGACTCTCAACTAGTCATTCTCTAGCTCAACAACGTGTACCGTGTACGTGATCCTTGCCTCTTTTGCAAATACCTGTAGGTTAGACTTTTATCTCGACATTTTGATTCCATTACATTTACACATATTCCAATACAATTGAATCAAATTATAGATAACCTAGCTAATATTGTGTTAGACTGGAATATATCACACCAAGATATCTCTACACCTACATAAACATATCAACAACCTGTTACAGCATATATAGATTAGACATCATCAACACATTTAAACAAAACACATGTAAACACCACATAGATCTCAAAATGTATACTCATGTATATATAAAAGGGTCCACAGTGCAATCCAAATGTTTACATACAAAAATACAAGTATTCGTAGGCCAGTGAAGCACCTCGATACAAAATGAGCTCACCAGCCTATATACAAAAATACAACAATACATAGAGCACCATTCAAGGTGCCTCTAGAGCACCACCTCCTACCCCTCCCTCAGGTGGTGGTCCCCCACCCACTACTGGTCCCTCCTACCCCAGAGGTAGTTGTTTGGTCATCGCAGCATGAGCTACTACTACCTATCGTACCATGGCCCACCATGGTAGCAGAATCCCCACACATTTCTCCAGGATGCCCTCTTCTTGGATACAAGACCACATGCCCTCAGGCACGCCTTGTAGCACCACCTCCAGGCGATGGTGTATGTCCTCAAAATCTACTCCAGCATCCGTCGGAGGAGCATGTGATGGCCCGACACTAGGGTCATCAAACCGATGTCTCCTCATTGCTCTCTCTGGATCAACTGACGTCTCTCTCCAACCCATGGCCCTCCTCACAGTAGTATCTCCGGCTCCTGATGAGCCAATGCTCTCTGCAACTCCACCTCGCGTCCGTGAGGTGCCACATCTGCACATAAAAACAAACAATAGATAGTATCAGCATCTATATCATACATATATATCATGCTATCTCACAAAACATATATATCAAAATCATCAACATACCTTGACAGTCAAACACCTCCTTTGGAGGCAACACCATGTCTGGATCCTCCTATAAGTCAACCCCATCATAGGGGAACTGCAATATCACTTGCGGCATATGTCGCCACACCTGCGTCACCTCAGTAGTAAAGAAGTGGCTGCCCTCACTACCACCATGGCGGAGCAAAACAGTTGACCACCGCTTTAGCCATGGCTCTCGTGCCCTAGGCACACCCAATAAAATCCTAGGGTGCAACATAGGCACCCTCTCAAAAAACCAGGCCACCAGGATGGACCCAAAAGCACACTCTCCAGTATCCATGGATCGACAGTGGTCCAGTTGCCCTACCATCCTGGCATGCAGTGTAATCCCCTAGGAAAAGTGCTCACCAGCCAATGCCCTCTCCATCACACACAACTGACCACCACTGATCCACTGCATCACCAGAGATGCATAAACTCTCACAATCATCACTGCTATACAGTGATGTGCTAGGGAATCCATCACCCCAATACTCATGACAGTGCCAAACATAAAGTTCTCCCCCAAATAGTACCTCCAACCAACTATCGCTAGCGACACATCCCTCGATAACACCAGATCTATCAGTAGGGGATTTCCCCGAAATGGGAGCCCAGTCAAAAAGTATACATCCTCCACTACAGTGAAGGCAATCTTCTCTCCCCATACTATGAAACAATGCAGGTCTAGACTCCACATCCAGATAAGAAACTACAGGAGATATTCCTGCACCCATATCAACGGGCACTCAAAGAACTTCAGTAGCTCATAGGCTGCCAAAGTCGCATGTACCCCCGACTCCTCAATAGCCATGACATCTCTCAGCTGGGACCAATCCCGCTCTCGCCAACCAACCGACATCGTGCACAATGATTGCCTGCAACCACATAAAATAGTCCTAAATCAACCAAATGGACCATAAACAACATTAAAAATATAAGTTTTACACTCGTCAACCTTGCCTCCAAAGCACGACTGTTTAACCCACAGGCATGCACACGTGCGCGCCTGTTCACTACACAGGCGTGCATGTATGCATGCATGTTCACTATATAGGTGCACTCTTAGGTACGCCTGTCCATCCTTCAGGCACGCACGTATGCGGGCCTAATTCTGGATCACCTGCGCACGTGGGGGCCCACACTCATAAACCCTTCTGTATGACCCTCCGTACAGTCCCTGCCCAAAAAAGGAAATCCTAATTCTATGCAGGATGATCAGACCACTAACTTGAATCTCGCTAGTCCTTGATCGGATGCCTCATCCTCCCAGAATCTCCAAATCTCCTCTGAATACTTCTCGTCCAGTCACTATAGTAGCAAGTACAAATGAGGTGGCAATGTGGGCCCTACAGCTATATATAGGCCTTTTCTTCAAACTTCCACTCACCATTCCTGGAGCTTCAGGTGTCGATTTCTCGATCCATCTTGAGCCACGGGATCAGCCTCCTGTCATCTACATCACAACAGTCCATGGTCCTCTTTTCATCCTGAGCCCCTGGGATGCCATTTTTTTCATACCTTGACTAGGTACGCATGCGCATATTCACAATTATCAAATACATGCTCATATATTTGATTCTCTTAATATATTGTTCACGTCGGGTATTAGGTTTTCATGTGTGTAGGTACTTTGTCATCATACATCAACACAACCCCTTCAGGTATATACTCAGCACTGGCATGTAGTCATTCCTTCTAAATCGCTCTTACATATCTAGTCACACCCTCTAACATTTTCCTCTAGGATCCCCATTTTCGGCTTTGTAGTACCAACACCTCCACTTGCATCTTGTAATTATCCCAAGCCAAATTCTTTCTTGAAATCACTAACTACTACTCATTTATACAAGATTCATCAACACATGGAGATCACAATATATTCAAGATGTAGAAGCACAAGCAAAGATCTAACCTTTTTATTATGAGCAATGTAAGATCAATACAATAGATGGCTGATCTGGCATAAACCTCAGATCCATACAAGAAATAGATATGAGCTGCTAAAAATGCTCCCGACAATACAAAATAAGCCTCCAAAGGCTGGATATACAATAAAGACTGAATCAAGAAGATCTGAGGCATACTAATGCTCAACCTCCAAGCTGGAAAGTGCCACATCCTGCTAGAATGTTGAAGCCCTCAATAATTCTTCCCTGCTACCAAAAGTGTCCAATCATCCCGAGAAATATGCCAAATGATAGATCAGGCAACTGTAAGGACAACCCAGATGTCCAAATTCCCAAATCCACTCTCAAACCCCGTAGATCTGAATTCCTCCCTGAATGGTGTGCCCCACTGGATGACTGGAACCCTAGCTAGTTCGAACCTGATGAAGGAGGCCTCCAAATGCTATGAAACTCTCCAAGAATATAGATCGGGCTATGAGAATCCCGTGGGATAAGTTTTGGACTTAGATCTCAAGCATATCTCCCTAGATCTGAGTTTTATTGAATCACAGGACGTCCCTTATGACTCCAAGACATCCCAATCTACATACAAGTGTAGAATGATGATAACCCTTCAGAAAGTCCCTCAAACTGATGGTCCTTCCCCTACAAACAAAACCCAACTATCGGAATGGCCCCAGGCCCTCAGGATACACTGGATCGAACCTCCCTCTAGATGATGGTGCACCCTTGCTGGAAACACAAGAATAGTATGGCTTGCTACCTTCTAAAACACTAGATGGAGATGGGCTAAGACTAGAATGGTGTGGAGGAGTCTTTCATCCCTGAGACCAAGCTGTGGAACAAGGTGAGTGGATATTTCACCACTGAGTTGCTCACAAGGGTTTGTACAACAAACCCCCAAACTGAATGCTCAAGAGCAATAGCAAATGCTAATCCAAAACCAGAATGAGTAATAGGTGCACCCCAGCCTCTTACTTATACTTTTCCTTCTAATTCTCTGTTGAGCTAGGTTAACTCCCAGGGTTAATCGTCTATTCTTTTGTTGAGTTATCTTTTACTCCTTTATCCTTTTCCTTTCTT
>CBVK0100830298.1:0-13298 GCA_900067695.1 Picea abies
GGTCTTAGCCATCCTCCAGGAGAATGGCTCTCGTTGCTGCATGTAAATTCTCATACATGGAAGTCCCGAGGTCGCAAAATGCGACGAGACTTTTTGGACTCAACGAGTGGTCACAGGTGGTGGTCACGTGGGAAAATGTTCGAGGGGATCTAACTAGTGCTCAGCCCTCATCGAGAATCAGCTATCGAGAGGATTAAGGAGGCTCACTCCAAGGAATCTTGATACGTGAACTCACGATACGCTTTTTGTGTAGGCGTGCGGTCACAACTCGTGACCCGTGACCGTGTGGAGTAGAAGCTTGTGCTTGAGTGCTTAGTCACGCAAGTGGAGTTTCATGAGAGGACCTGTGGATTTGAAGAGTAAAGGTTCCAACATGTACCAGAGAGTTGTCCCAGCTTGAGGAGATTGAACGAGCCAGTGACTGGGAGGTCACAGAACCCCGAAGGGGAGTGGGGGTTGCACCAAAACAGGGATGACAAGTCTGCATGGGGAAATGGAAAAAGGCCTTTTGTGTAAGATTGCATGGGGTGAGGATATTCTTTCTATAACTTCGGTTATTTTTATTACCAAATTGTATAATTGATGTAATATGCTTCATTGATTGTTCAATCCAATTTCTAAGGGTTGATTAGCCTGGAAAAAATTCATATATTTTTCAGAAATGCTAAACCAAGTTCCAAATTTCATTTCATTCCCCAGTATGATTGCCAAAAATGTTGACGCTTGAATCTGTCATAACTGAAATGAAAACCTCACGACGATGTAAATCCCCTTGCATTTTTATAGAGGTGGTACTCCTCTTTAGATTTTCTTGGGTTTTCTATATATTCAAAATGTGGGACTTGACAGAAGTTCGTTGTTGTAATTAAAGAAGTACAAATATTACGAGAAAATAAAAGGAAATTTTCTTTTCTTTTCTTTTAAAGAAATTTCCTGAGAAAGGACCAGGAATCACACACTTCACACATTTAAAGCAAATAAGAAAAATTTCCTCACGTACATCATAGTTTAAGATAAAAAATTATGATCACATAAAATAAAAAGAAGATGATATGCATGCAAAAGAGAAATTTAACAGAGTGGACACATGGGCAGCTCAAATAAAGATAATGCTGAACCGCTCTTCCGATCTCACTTTAAGATAAAAAATTATGATCACATAAAATAAAAAGAAGATGATATGCATGCAAAAGAGAAATTTAACAGAGTGGACACATGGGCAGCTCAAATAAAGATAATGATAGATCAACCTCAAATACTTTATATTCTGAAAACAGGGTTACAAATCACATTCGACGTTGTTCCCAAAGTAGCTCTCTTGAAATTTCTAAAAAATATACAGTATGTTACATATTCTTTGAAATTGTAAATGTGTTTGTCTTAAACACTGGGATTGGGGTTCCCACAGACCATTAAGAAAATAAATACAAGAAATAATCTTTTATAAGGAAGATGGTGGGCGATAGAATAATCAACAAGACCTGGTAAGAAGAAAAAAGGAGTTATCAGCCTTTGGTTAAACCTTTCTAGTGAAAGAGGTGGAATAATTAGATGAAGGACCTGATAAAGAAAAAGAAGGATATGATCAGCATAAACTTGCGATGATGGTAACTCGTTGCCTTTACTTTCTTGTTGATATCATTTTATCATTTTCATCAACGGTTACATGAACCATCTCAACTGCTTCTTTCCCTTCATTAGTCAGTTTATCAATAGCTTTCTTGAACCATTATTTGATATAACTTTTCATTGGTGCCATGTTTATTTCATGTTGTATTTTGATGTTGAATAGCTCACCCTCCAAGTCTCTTAGATCAAGGGAAACGTTATGTAATGATTCTTCAATATCCTTATTTTTCATGGAGTAGTCCACTAGCCAATTGTCTCTGTCCTCCTCATTATATTCAAGTATACCATAGAACTTTTCAATTGACAACCCTCTAAACATCTCAACTTTCTCATCAAATTGTTTCTTTGTTAGGAACAATGAGTTGAGGATCAACTTGGGATCTTGGACTTTGTTAGTGCTTATGGATAAGTCTACCTTCATGAGTCTTTTGAATAATTATTCTCTCCTTGATATGGCTTGGCTGCATTTTTGAACAATATCATTCAAGTTTTTTATCTTTTCTTTCTAGCACGCATCCAACTGTTTAATCTGGCTTGGAGAGGGAAGATCGTCCTCTCTTCTCCTTAGCTCTATCATGTTGGAAACTTTAACACCAAAGGGTACCACATCATCAAGTTAAAAGGATTCTTCATTTTTTAGGTTGGCCTGCAAATAATCATGAAAGGCATGTGCCCTCGAGACAAAATAAATCATGTTCTTTGAAATTTCCCAATCTTTTGTGATCAATGCCATTCTTTTCTTGCTGTTGTTCTCCACATAACTCCTCGTTGTTGTAAGTAATCTTGAGGATCATTTTAATTTAGTAGCAGGTGTGGTGGGTCCAACAATTTCGAAAGGGATGGCAAGGAGTGAAAGAGTCATTAAGGTCTTTTCCAATTCTTTAATCCTCTCCTTTAACTTTGTATTTTACGCTTCAAGGCCACCAATGGAGTCATCCAATGCATCACCGATTTCTTTATGGATTCTGGAAATCTAGGAAGGCCGCATATTTCTTAGGTTAACCTCTGAACGAGATTTCCCCTTTTTATTCTTCACATCACTCTTCTCAATAATTAATTTATTAGATTCATTGTCAAAGTGACTCTTCTTCATCGAAGGTCTCAGTCTCAATAATTTCCAATGACGGATTCTGGTGGGTTGTGCCTCCTGGTTGATCAATGTTAAGAAACATTTTCTCGATGTCAGCCTCAAGCTCCATATGTTTGAGGGAGAATTTGTTGATATCACTTTCGAAGCGATGTTCTTCTTCCTCTTGTACAATATTCTTCATCTTCTTCCTCAGAGGAAGTTTATGCGAACTTTCAATTTTTCCCAGAGGGAGGTTCTTGTCTCCTCCTCCACGTGAACTATTGTTGATCACTTTCTTAGATGGGTGCGTCGTTGGAGCACTGCTCTGAGATGTTGTAGTCTTAGGAGTAACAGTTGGGCATTGGGCACTCTTCTCGTTGGGACCTTTTTCTTTCTATTTGTAAAATTTATTGGTACTTAATATTGTCTCCAAGTCGCAAGCATTGAGAGTAGGAGCACCCAAGTTATTATCTTCTTCTTCTCCTAGAACAGTATGGATAAATGAATTGCTAAATCCCACTGCTAACATATGTTCCACAAAAATTATATTAGGTTCAAACCCTTTTATCCTTTCAGCATACTTGAGATTGAGATTGTGGAAGTGGTTCTCAAATTCATCGATTTTGTTCATATATCTAAATACAATGTCCCCAATTTTCCAAGGAAAAGGTATGAATTGCTTTTTTCGTTTCTCATGAAAAAAGTGTAGCCAGGAATTATATTTCCTTGCCACCTCTGTAATAAACATTCTGTCGAATATATCCCATGGAAGGAAGGAAGGATTTTCCTTAGCACCGAAAATCCTGATAACATTGTAATTTTCCATTTGCTCCAACGTCCCCTTTTTATCCAGGAATTTACTTGCCTGGGGGGATATTTTGGGGGTATCTTTTTGAAACAATAATCCTTTAAAAATCGAGACAAATTCATTGAAAACTTCATAAAAATGCAAGGAATATTATGCCTCCACAACGCTTGGTACCAAAAGGTCACTAGGTCAAATTCACAATTCACCTTCTTGCAGATAGACAATTTAGGAAATTGACGGCAATGTGTTATCGCGAATACCAAATAAAAAATCCATAAAGAATTTCTTATATTTTTTGTATTATGAAAATTGGGAAGATATTTCAATGGAAATCAGTTTTCCCCAATCGAAGATGGCTTTCTCCTTGATAGTAAAATATAAGATATAAAGAATCATACAGGAAATACTGGCAATATTTTCTTGGTCGGTCACTCTAGTGAATAACCAAGCAATTTCCCGAAAGTGGTTTTTGAATTATTTGACCTACAACCTGGTAATATCTTCAGGGATGTATGTGGGATTCTCCAAGAATTCAAGCAAGAGGTCCATGTCATTGTCATGCTTTTTCAAGAAGTCCCTGCAATCTTCACCTTTGAAAGTGAGTGTTGGCTCTGGGAGTTTTAGCATTTTATGGAACACTTGAGGTGAAAGAGAGATGGGAGAATGGTCTTGAAGTTGAATAATCCACTGACTTGGTATATATTTCTCAGTGCACCAGGAAACCAGTTCCTTGTAGTCAAAAACCTCAGGAACACAACCTGAACGAGAAATTTTGGACGTCTAAATTACTTCCTTCTGAGCAGAAGGGGATGAATAGTAAGAATATTCTCTAGGCCACTGAAAGTTTTGGTCCTCACGTCCAAAAATGTTCAAAGTATATCCACAGAACTGTTGTCGAGTTGTTGTTTCCATAAGTTACAAGAGCATTCTTTTAATCCAGATAATATTTGAAATGAGCACTTGAGAGATATAATACAATCTTCTGCAAATTGTGCTTCAATGTGGTTTAATAAGAAATCTCCTTGATCCCTTCGCTTATTAATGACGATCTTTATAGAACATTCATGATGAGTTATTAGCATTAAACCTTACTAAATGCATATTAGGAAAAACGCAAATGTAGCGGGGACGGACGAGAGCAATTAGTATTTGGGATTTTTGTGAACCCACGAACCCGTCATTGTGAAAGGTCGAAAATTGGCTAAGTTTTGTAACGAGGTCAGTCGGACTCAATATAGGAGAGATGGAATACTTAGGAGCTTGGGGAGTCCGATGGTCAAAATGTAGATCACAAATATTTTGGGTGCAAAATGTATATCACAGAACATGGGATATGAAAGCTTGAACCCGCCAACCCGGGAACCCGTGACTGCATAAACAGTTAAGTATAGGATGATACGGAGGTCGGTCGAACTCATGATATGGGAATAGGAAGTGAGAACCTACGACTCCGTCAACCTGCAAACCCGCCATTTAAAAAAAAATGACTAAGTATAGTGACTAGAAAGGGAGAATATAAAGAAGAAAAGAAAAGGGGAATTTGGGTAAGTATAGAAGAGGGAAAATAAATGGACAAAAGAAGTTGGGAAAATAGAAAAGGGGAGGGAAATTTCAGAAGAGGGAATTGATCTCAACACTTCCTTATTTCTTTGGCCTTTTCCTCTGTTGCGTTATTTTCCTATTGGGATTTCTCAGCCTTCTCTTCTTCTTCAAGCTTCTCCCTCTTAGCTTGTTCTACCTCACTATTTTATTTGTTTTTCTCCTTTTCTGTGAGTTCTACTTGTTGTTCTACTACACACTTTTCTTGTAGCGTAGTGTTGTCTTGTCTTTGTGGGTCTTCTTTCTCTACTTCTGCTTTTTCCACCTCACTAGTTGTAGTATCTACCTAAGACCATATTTCCTGCATGATCCCTATTTGGAAGTGTTGTAACACTTCCAGTGGCATCTAGGATATGAATAAGTCCACATGGCTTAGGCCTTGAAACCTTGCCTATACTTCGGGGTTAGGTAACCTAAATGTTTGTACTGAGAGTTTGATTACTCTGCACTCTGATACCCCTGTATGTGCTTCCCCTACTATACCTTGTTGGGATGTGTCTGCTCATGATTCTAGTGCCAGTCAGACTGTCTCTATTAACTATTGAAGCCTCACACATTGATCTTGCACCCTTGTTTGAAGTGATTTTTTTTGTTTGGTCGTCTCTTCAAGTACTTCTTCCATGAAATCCCTTATTCTATACTCAATTTGATCTATATCATCATCTATTAGGGTGTACATGACTTGAGTATTTTGAGCCTTTTGCTTCTTATGTGCGCCTAAACCTGTGCTTTATTCTGAATGTTTCCTTCCCATTTGATGTGCTTAAGTTGGCCCTATTTCAGTTGCACCCTCTGTATCATTTCCTTGATCGGTATCCCATGTGCCATTGATGTGTTTCCTTAGTGTTCCCCCCTTGCACAGTCATGTCTCCTTCTACTGGTATTTTCCAGTATGTTTCCCAATTTTGCATGACCAGTCGGATGTCTTCCTCAATTATCTTGTACTTCATTTGGACCCATTCCTTCCTAGATTCCTTCTTAGCTTTGATGTACATGTGGTGTCTATCTGTGCGAAATTCCGCAACTAGGATGTATGCCTCCACCTGTGGAAATATGTGTAGTGCGATCTGGATGATCTATCTAATTCTTTCACCATAGAGAAAAAAACTCTACGTTGGTGTCCATTTGCCTACTCTTGATTGTTGAGAACCAAAATCTCTGATATTTTCCCACTACACACAGCTTCCCCCTCATCCATAGAAACTGCACGTTCTCCAACTCATCCCATGATGTGAAGGCAATCAATATGAGGAACCAAGGGTAGTGAAACTCCTTCCCCTCATCTTGGGCTTTAGCATAGTGCAGTAGGAAATGGTTCAGCAAGAAAGGATCACATCTCATTGTAGTGCCTTGAACACATTGCTCTTACAACGACTACGATTGATGTTGGGACTTGGTCCTTCCTACATTTCCGTAGAAATTCGCATGCTAACATTTGTGTGGCTATTCAGAATGTGAGGTCGCATATGTTTCGCACATTTAGACCGCACACCCCTCTGACTGTGCAATACTTCACTTGCATTTCCTCTGACTATATTATTTTTTTCTTCTTATCTACAAACAATGTGGCAAAGTCCCTCCCTTGGGTGGGAAGTCCAATGATCCATGCTATCAAGTCTGTATCAATTGAAATTGGCCTATCCAACCACATGTACCTCCCATGTACGCAAGATGAGAGGAGCTTGACGTAGGAATTTACTTTGTTACTGTGGTCAAAGTGGGGCATGTCAAATAATTTTAGGACGCCTGCACACTCCAATCCTCTAGCCCAGTGCTGGAGAAATGGGATGCTCTGATGTGTCTATGGATCTATTTGGAGTTCCAAGTGTGCGTGAGGCACAAGTTCAAGGAACTTATCCACATTAGTAATGTTGTGATAGACATAATTTAGCTGAGGCACCTTCCCCAGCATGTCTTCATCAAGGATGACTGCCTCTAGAATGTCTGGTGTCACCAGCATGTAATTTGGATTCCTCTGCAGTGTAATTGGTGGAGCGTCATCCTTCCTCAGCAGTATGTAATTGCAAGGAAACTTCGGTGGCGCTGATGAGGATGCGCCCAAGGTTTCTTCAATCACTACTTCGACTGCAAGATCCCTAGTACGACTCCTTATTGGTACCACTGTTTCTACTCTTGCGGCTTTGGGTGGCGCCATTTTTGTGCTTACCTCAACTATTTCAATTGTCGAAGCTCTGCTCTTTCTCTCAGTGCTCTTTGTTTTTGTTGTAACTGCTAAATAACAATAACCCACTTTTCTGTAGTATTGGTGGCTTTTGTACTATGTTTCCCGTTGTGTATCAACCCCCATGCCTGCCTTCCTGTCTCCTTCGCCCATAGTGTGACCGGTGCTTGTGTTAATGGTTTTTTATTACCAAATCCACTAGTAGGTTTCCACCGTGTACTGTCTCTCAGTCCTACTTCTTGGTGGCATTTTGTCTTTACTCCCTGTCTTTATGGCAACTTTATGACTGGTGCTTATGGTGGTTGTATGTGTTGTGATCGTTGTTGTCTTTACGCCTTGGTCTTATCCACTCCTAAATGTCGTTTCATGCCTGATTCGTACTTGAAATTTGTCTTTCCATATAGGATGGTGCAATTATTGTTGCATACTTGACTATTTTTCCATCAAGTTTCCCCGATTGGCGCAGTTTCCCCTTCCTGCGGTGTTTCCTCTTCTTCTTCTTTTTCTGGTTCTGCCTATTGTGCATATTGTCGACCCTCTTGGTAGAGTTTTAACCAAGTATCATTCAATCTTCCTTTTAGTTCTACTCCATTAAGTGTTTACAAATGTGTAACACCCGCCTCTGTCACCTCCTGGATCACATATGGGCCTAACCAGTGCATGTGAAATTTCCCTCGGTGTTGTAGAAACTTGCTATCATATAGTAGTAATAAATCTCCTACTTGGAATTTTTTCAACTTAATGTGTCTATCGTGCCAATATTTTTTCGTTTCCTTCTACACTTGTTGATGGAATCCTATGGAAAATCGATCCTCCTCCAGTTGTACCAGTTGTGAGATTCATCCTTGTATTGCGCCTGTATCTGACAAATTTGTGATTGCTACGTCGCATAGGCTTGGTACAATAAATTTCATTGGCATTACTTCCTCCTTTCCATAAACCAACCTGAATGGTTTTTGACCTGTTAACCTCTTGTTGTTTATCCTATATGCCCAGAATACTGCATGGATTCTTAAGTCCCAGTCGTCTCTTCCCACGTTGCAGATTTTGGTTATCGCATTTTCTACGACTTTGTTGAATGCTTCCACTGTACCATCCGTCTATGGGTGGTACGACATACTCTTATGGTGATGGATTTGGAATTCTTCCATCAAGGTTTCTATAGTTTTATTAAGGAAGAGTGTCCCTTGATCACTCATCAACTTTCTAGGGCATCCAAATCGGGTTACTGTGTTTTCGAACAAAAAGTGCATCGTCGTTTATGCGTTGCAATCTATGACTGGCATGACTTCCTCCCGTTGAGTGAGATATTTGGTTGTTGTAATGATATACCTTTCCCCTGATCTTCTTGTTGGTGGGTTAATTGTTCCAATGAAGTTGATAGCCCACTTATCGAAAGATTGTAATGTAACCAATGGGTTTAATGGCATCTCGTCCCTTCTAGAGGGCTTTCCAACCCTTTGGCAGACATCAAATGGCTGACAATGTTCTTTTTCATCTTTGTGGAGGGTAGGCCACCATAAGCCTGCATGTAGGACCTTCTGCGTAGTGGCTTTCCCTGCATAGTGTCCACCTGCAATCTTTTTTTGTGCTTCTACCAATATAGTTGATCTTTCATGTTCAACTACGCAACGTCGTAGTATTCCATCTTCACCCAGTTTATATAAGCTTCCTGCAATGAGTTGGTAGTCTGTGGCCTTTACGACCAACTGCTTCTTTTGTGTGATTATCATGTATGAGGGGGGCATTCTTGTACTTAGTACTTGTACAATATATGTAAAGTAATTGTCAACCATTTTAATAGCGAATAGTTGTGCGTCTGGCAAGATATCATCCAAGTTTCCTTCATCCTCTCCTGAAAGTATGCATGACATATTGTCTGGCCCTGCATTGAGTTTGTCAGGTTTTACTACTACTTCAAAGTCCTACTCTTGGAACAATAGGAGCCATTTGCAAATTCTCCCCCACAACATTGGTTTATTAACTAGGTATCGCAGCGCAGAATGGTTTGTATACATCTTAAAGTGTGATCCCAACAGATAGTGTCAAAATTTCTGGAGTGTGTAGACCATGGCCAACCCCTCCCGCTCTGTGGTGGTATAGTTTTTCTCTATTATTGAAAGTTTCCTGCTAGCGAACGGAATGGGGTGATCGATGTCCCCTTCGCCTGACTGTGATAAGATTTATCCTAGTGCCATATATGAGGCATCTACATGTACATGAAATTCCTTAGTCCAATCTGAGAAGATCAGTATTGGTGTCATTACTAGTTTGTGTTTTAGTGTGTCCATTCCTTTCTGGCAGTCATCGTTCCACTGGAACTTCACTTCCCTTTTCAATAGTTTTTCCATTGGTGTTGTGATTTGTGTGTATCCTTTAATGATTTTTTTGTAATAACTTGTGTGTCCCAATGTCGCACAGAGTTTATTTACTAATGTGAGTGGTTTTAGTTCCAAAATTACTATGATCTTTATCGATTCCACTATTAATCCCCGTTTTCATACTACATGTCCTAGTAGTATTTTGAAAGGTGCACAAAAAATACATTTCTTTAGATTCAATGATATTTGATGTTGTCGGCACTTGTCCAACATTAATCTCAACAATTCAACACGGTCTCGTAGTAGACTGAAGACAGTCCAGTCGTCCAAATATACTTCAAGGAATTTATGGATAAAATCCTTAAATACTGCGACAACCACTCTGGATAATACTGCTAGTGAATTCTTTAATCCAAGTCGCATTACAATATATTGGAAACTTCCCTATTCTGTTGTGAATTTTGTCTTATGTCGGTCCTCCTGCACAATTCTAATTTGATGGTATCCTGAAAAACCATCTGTGAATGAATAGGCCTCTTGTCCACCTACGTTCTCCAGGACCTCATCTATAAATGGATTTGGGAACGGGTCGTGTAGGCATGCATCATTGAGCTCTATGAAGTCAACATAGATTTTAATTCCCCCTGTTTTCTTATCATGTACTACCATGGGACTTATCCATTCAAATTTTTTGACTAGTTCAATAACTCCGTCTTTTAACATGTGGTCCATTTCTTCCTTGACCTTTTCTTTATATCATGGGTTCATTCGGTATGGTCTGTGTCTTACCGATTTAGCATCATGCTTAAGTTGGATTCTCATGTATCCTAGCTCGCCAGCTATCCCCTTCATTTCTAAGAAGTTGCTCAGGAATAAATCCTGGTACTCACGTAGTAATTTAGCTATTTTTTCTACGGTTTCGCCGTCCTAGTAATCTCCTATTTGTGCTAACTTCAAATTTTCCTATGTTCCAATGTTGACCTTCCTTGTATTTACTAGTTTTTCATAGGGTTTGGATTCCATCTCTAGGCCTTCTACCATTTGTTCTCCTTTTGTTTCTTGTACTTGAAAATTTTGTGGATCTTCGTCATCTTGATCCTCTTCGGTCACATTGTAACATTCAAGTAATTTATGGACTATCATAGCAACATTATGTGTGATGCATATCCGTATTACTTTTGTATGTTCTTCTTCGTTGCATATCGATCTTACTTCCATCTGTTCTTCTCCGTTGAATAGTTTGTGTTTGATTTCCTGCAGTGTTATATCTATTGAGAGTGACTTATATTGAAACATGAATGTTTCTATGAACCCTTGACTTATGTAACCCCACTCTACCGTGTCTCTACGCACTTCCATTTATAAATACAAGTTTTTTTGTATTGTTGCAAGAGTATGAATGAACCTGTGCATCCATTCCTCCTTGGGAACTATATTCCACTAATTTTTGCCCTGCGCAATATGCTTTGTTGGGTTTCCTTCACCGATATATTTATGTGTCATCTCTCCTTCTTCGGTATTAAATATTATCTAGATTAGTCATTTTCACTATTTCCAATCTTCCATTACGCCTTTGTGCATTGCCCACCATCTTACCAGGGTGGCTTTCAACACAAACTCCAGTGCAAGCATCCTTTGTTGCTCTGGTACCTGTGTCTCAAATTTTTTGAAGAATTTTGCGATATCTTTCAACCCATCATACTTGGGTGGGTTGCACAATTCTATTCCAATCCAACGTAATTCCCTGGTCATTCATGCACATCGTCGTGTTGAGATTTCATGCATCCTCCGTTTCCAGTTTTCCATACCTTCTTCTAAGTCTAATGTACACAAATTGATGTTTCTCCAACTCAGTGTGTCATCTGCAGTAGGGTTCACATAATCATACATCCTTGTAGTCATGTTGTACAATTGATCGATTACATTGCCCCGCGTGGTTTTTATGTACCTCCTTCCTTCTTTTTGGTCTAAGGGTGCAATCACTTTCAGGTATCCTACTTCTAATATCATTTCGTGCCTTTTCAAGTTTATAATTGTTTGAATATCAAAGGCCCATTCCAGTCCCAATAATGTTATATATAGTTGAATATCATCTACAATCTCGATAACTTTGAAGTCTATGATGTTGTGCACTCCATCTATGTTCACTAGGATTCTTGTTAACCTTCCAATTGGTATTTTTTTGTATTGATTTTCTAGTCTTGATTGGATGGGTGACCATACTAACTTTGGTTTCCCCATCATATACTATGTTTTTTTAGGTAGCACATTCACATCGGACCTTAAGTCTAAGATCACGTTGTCGATGTCGTATTCTCCAATCTGCGCACTGAACCTAAATTCTTCGTTGGTTATTTTCTTGCACAGTAGTTGGTTCACTACTTTCTTTTCAGTCAGGACCGTCTTCCCTTGTGTGCAATGATTGATCATCAAACATAATGTATGCAATTCCTTTTCATCTTCGACCAATTCTAAGAAACTTTACAAAAAAATTCCTAAGGTGCTTATCTTCTCCAATGATCCTTGGGTTCTGACCTCATCCTCCGTGGAATGCATATCTCCCCTAGGTGGTGTAGTTGATGTGGATTTTTTCCAGTCCTATTGCATGACTTCTTTCCTTGCTTTTTTATAGGTAGATTTCTCTTCATTTGGATCGAATGCACGTGTAGGTGCTTTTGATTTCTTTACCCACTACTCAACATGTTTCCTTCCATTGTTTGTGTCTCTCCCTATTTTGGTTCCTCTGCATGTAACGATTACGAGTTTGGGTCCTTCGTCCGTTATCTTAGTGAATATCTTTGAATGTTTGGGTTCTAATTTTGATTCCCTCTAGCCTATTATTTTGCTAACAACTGTGGATAGTCCTTTGTTGCATGTTCTAATTCCTGACAGTAAGTGTATGTCGTGCATGGATTTTGGCAATCTCGTGCTACACTCCCTAGTTGGTTATAGTTATATCATACTATGGGGCCTCTTCCTCCTCGACCATAGTTTGTTCAACCTCACCCCTATCGAATCCCCCTTAGTTTCCTTGATTAAATCCTCTTGGGGTATTATATTACCCTCCTCCTTCTATTGCGACGTTCTCTTCCTGAATTATGTACATGTCTATCATGCGCTCCCTCATAATATCAAATGCATGACAATATTTGTCTTCATGCCCCATGGATTTGAAAAGGCTAAAGAATAATATTCTTGGGGTGAGATGATATTTTTGTAATAGTTGGGACTCGTGGGGGTTATGTCCCCAGTTTTACATATATCGTAGTATCCTCCTCCTGGTAGCAGGTTTGGCACTCTAGCTGCTAAGTACTATGCAAAGGTTGGACACTCATCTTTGTGGTGACCTTCAATCCTGCATTTGGTGCACCATATTTGTTCTCATTTCTATGTTCCCTTTGTAATTTCTGCCAGTTGAATTGTTAATTTCGCTAACTGGTTCTATATATGTGCCATTCCGTTGTTGTCTCCAACTGGAGATGCTTCTAGTTTTATAGCAACTTCCAATGCCTCGGAATGCAACCTAACCTTCTTCTATATTAATGAACTGCAGATGTGAGGTAACAAGCCTGAAATGAGCCATTTTGTAACGTCCCCGGCCATCATCCCACTGGTCGGGCAAACGCTACTGTGCAGAACAACATCATTCTCATACTTAATTAATAACATGCATTTAAGTCATATTAAACA
>CBVK0100830299.1:0-10010 GCA_900067695.1 Picea abies
GGCCTAATAACACATAAGCCCACCAGCTTATATAAACTTGGCTCACCAGCCTATAAAACATAATTACAATTCATAATGCAAGATTTATACTTCATAGACATGATTTACAACAGGGCTCAGCCTTGGGGACATTACAATCCCCTCCCCTTATTTTTTGCACTGTCCTCAGTGCAACTTTACACTACATCTGCAAGCTTTTCAAAATTTTCAAAAAGATGCGGGTACTCTGCCCGCATAACATCTTCATTCTCCCATGTTGCGTCCTCGGGACCGTACCAGGTCCACTGGACCTTTACAAGCCATATAGCTCGATTCTGGAGTTGTTTGTTTTTCCTGTCCAATATGCACACAAGATGCACTTGCATGACACCTTCTTGTTCCACCTGAATCACATTCCAATCGATAACATGATTAGCATCTGGTATATATTTCTTCAGCAATGAAACATGAAACACATTATGTATAGTCATGGATGCAGGTAATGCAAGCATATATGCAAATGGCCCAATCCTTTCCAGGATTTCAAATGGCCCACAAAATCTCACTGCCAACTTGGCGCAACTTCCCAGCTTTAGGGAACTCCTGTTAGCTTTCACTTTCAAGAAAACATGATCACCCACTTTGAACTCTTTGTGGGTTCTGTTCTTATCAGCATAATTTTTCTTCTTGTCTTGGGCAGCTTTCAAATTCTGCTTAATTTTTATCATTTGGTCCTCCATCTCCTTGAGCAACTCTGGCCCAACTACTTCTCTATCAGGTGGATTATCCCAGCTCACTGGAGTATTGCACTTTCTTCCATAAAGTGCTTCAAATGGGCTCATCTTCAACGATGCATGATACCCATTGTTGTAGGTGAATTCTACCAACTGCAGGTAGTCTTCTCATCTTGATGGTTTGTCCATCACATACATTCTCAGTATGTCTTTTATTACTTTGTTCACCCTCTCTGTCTGTCCATCGGACTCAGGATAATAAATTGAACTAAAGTTCAGATTCGTTCTGAATCCTTTGAACAATCCTTTCCAAAAATTCGAGGTGAATTTCAGGTCTTTGTCAGACACAATCGTTTTAGAAATTCCATGCAATCGTGCCACTTCCTTTATGAAAATATCAGCAACATCTGTTGCCTTGTGAGTAGTTTACAGTGGAATAAAATGAGCAGCTTTTGTAAGCTTGTCCACCACCACCATGATCAAATCATGCAGCTTGCTTGTTCTGGGCAATCCTATAATAAAATCTATTGTCACTACTTTTCACTTCTACTCAAGAATGGGTAAAGGTTGCAGCAACCCTACTGGGTGCCTATGCTCAGCTTTAATTTTCTGGCACTCCATACATCTAGCGATGTATTCAGTGATCTCTCTCTTCATACCTGGCCAAAAGTAATGGCTCTTGACCGCTGCTATTGTTTTCTGATATCCAGGGTGCCCTGCATAAGGCACATTATGCATCTCCTGCAAAATCATCTGTTTCAAGCACTGGACATTGGGTACAAAAATTATGTTCTTGTACAGTAGTATTCCATCTGTTCCCAATTTATAAATTTCCATCTTCTGTGGCATCTTACCCTGTTGTAGCTTGGCTACCAATTCTCTATACTGCAGATCTACATTTGCAGCCTCCAGAATTCTACTTTTAATATCAGTCTGATACATGCTAATGGTCGTAGCATGTAATTCATGCACCCTCCTGCTGAGTGCATCAGCCACTTTATTCTTCTTTCCTTTGATATGCACTCACACAGAAATTCCAGCCACCTACTTTGTCTAGCGTTTAAGGTTTTGGCTGATCAAACAAATATTTCAAACCGTTGTGGTCTGATCTCAATTCAAATCTCTTTCCCATGAGGTAATGTATCCATTTCCTCATAGCGTGAACGATTGCTGCCAACTCCAAATCGTGAGTGGCATAATTATTTTCGTGCTCTTTCAGCTTCCTGGACTCATAATAGATTACAAATCCTCATAATAGATTACAAATCCATTCTGACTAAGAACTCCTCCCAACCCTTCTTTACACGCATCTGTGCACACCACGAAATCCACATTTGGATTTGCAATCCTCAAGATTGGAGCATTGATTAACAGTTGCTTCAATCACTGGAAACTTTTCTCACGCTCTTCAGTCCACTGAAACTTTTTCTCCTTCCTTTGCAAGGAAGTGATAGGGTGATCTATCTTTGAGAACCCTGCGATAAACCTTTTGTAATAGCCTGCTAGACCCATAAAGGATCTAACTTCCGCCACATTCCTTGGCGCCGACCATTCTTTGATGGCCTCAACCTTCTCAAGATCCACGACGATCCCTTCTTCTGAAATAATGCACCCCAAGTAATGGATCTATCTTTGATAAAACGAGCATTTGTTCAACTTGGCATACAGCTGGTGTTCTCTCAACACTTGCAAAACCATCCTCATGTGTTGTTCATGTTTTTCCTCTGACTTGCAATACACCAAAATGTCATCCAGGAAGACAATGACAAACTTGTCTAGATAGTCCCTGAATACACCATTCATCAAGCACATAAAAACAGCAGGTGCGTTCAACAGCCCAAACGGTACCACTGTGAACTCGTAATGACCATACCTTGTTCTAAAGTCCCTTATCCTTACCTAGTGATATCCCGATCTGAGATCTATCTTCGAAAATATTTTCGCACCTTTCAACTGATCGAAAAGATCATCGATCATCAACAGAGAATACTTGTTTTTGAGAGTTACTTTGTTCAACTCTCTGAAATCAATGCACAGCCTCAACGTCTCGTCCTTCTTCTTCACGAACAGGACTGGGGCACCCCAAGGTGACATGCTTGGACGAATGTACCCCTTCTTTAGAAGCTCTTCAAGCTTCAATTACAACTCTTTCAGCTCTGGTGTACTCATTATAAAAAAATAACATTATATATATACAAACATGTTAATTAGTTTTTTTTTTTTAATTATTATATTTAGCATAAGTAACTTTACTTTATATATATTTTTTCATAATGAGTTATTGGAAAGTTTAATTTTTTTTTAATTTCTATCAAATAAAATATGAGATGTTAATTATATAAATATATATATTCACTCCTCGCGAGAGTTGGCAAATCTGCATGAAGTCTATGTGAATCCATATTAAACTATAAGTGGGAAATTATATATTCATATTTGATTGCGTTTGAAAGCAATGCAATGGTTTTTCTTTAGTCCGTAGCTGTCAACAAAAAAAAGTATTTAACTTATAGGAAGTTTATTATTATTAATTCGTTTCCCGTTTTGCGTAATGAATTTGTGGAGAAGGCTGGACGTGCTAACCCTCTACCAGTCAGTAGTTCAGTCTAAATGCCAGCCTTACCTGCGTCTGTCATCTTTTAGTCTTTAGGCCGAAGTAAACGCCACCCTAAACGCACGCACTGTCTCTACGTTCCCTCACGTTCCATGGAGCAGCCAGTATCCGTTTTGCCCGTCGATTTTGCGAGGTATACGTTTCGAGGATTCCCAAGCTGAGATTATAAATACTCAACGTACCTATTCCCAACCACTTGTATCTCTCAATTCCCAAGATGTATTCTTCTTCGCTCTCTCTTTGTCTGCAGTTCCTTGTCTTGTCCTCCTACATTGCTTTCTCATTTCAAGATGATGGGCAGTCGCTATTGGCGTTCAAGTCTATGATCACCAGCGATCCGCGGTCTTCCATGGCCAATTGGAGTCCCACTGTCCCCTTGCGCAACTGGACTGGTGTTACCTGCAGCAGCAGTCGAATGGACACGGTCATCTCCCTCAACTTGACAGCTATGGATCTCCAGGGAGTCATTTCCCCTTCTCTTGGAAATCTGTCGTTCCTCGGCTTGCTTGATCTTTCTTTCAACGGGCTCCATGGTCATATCCCAGCTCAATTGGGACGCCTCTTTGGTTTGCAGGTATTGGACTTGCACAGCAATCAATTGGAAGGAATCATCCCAAGTCAACTTGCCAATTGCAGTAATTTGGTTAACCTCGACCTCTCATTCAACTATCTGAGCAGAGATATTCCCATGGAGTTGGGCTCTCTTGCACAAATGACTGTTCTTGCATTAAATGTGAATAACCTCACAGGTACCATTCCCTCATCCTTTGGAAACCTTTCAGCCTTAAAAGTTATAGGTATTTCAGAAAACAATCTGAATGGCTCCATTCCACCAGAATTAGGTTTACTAAGTAATTTAAAAATTCTTAATCTTTTTGGAAATCAATTGTCCAGTAGTATTCCCACTTCTTTGTCAAATATTTCTACTTTAATTCTAATGCGTCTTTCCCAAAACAAATTCACAGGTAATATTCCATATGAATTTGGTTTGCTTACTCATTTGGAAACGCTTGAGCTTAGTGATAATGAATTGTCAGGCAGCATTCCAATTTCTTTGTCAAATATCTCCTCTTTAATTATTTTAGACATTTCAAATAACAAATTCACTGGTAACATTCCAAAAGAATTAGGCCTTCTCACTAGTTTACAAAGCCTTTACTTAAGTCAAAACCAATTGTCTGGCACCATTCCCACTTCCTTATCAAATATCACACTTCTGACTCAGTTGTGGCTTTACAAAAACTCACTCAGTGGGAGCATCCCACAAGAATTAGGTCTCCTAACTCGCTTACAAGTGCTTTTTCTTTCTCATAATGCATTGTCAGGAAACATTCCCACTTCTCTGTCAAATATCTTCACTTTGGTTTTTTTTGGACATTGGTGCAAACAAGCTAACTGGTAACATTCCACGAGAATTTGGCCTTCTTACTAATATGCAATTGCTATTCCTTTTTGATAATCAATTGTCAGGCACCATTCCCACTTCTTTATCAAATATCTCCACTTTCACTGAGTTATCACTTTACATAAACAATTTAACAGGGCACATTCCATACGAGTTAGGTGTCAAACTCGTCAATTTGACTCTACTTAATTTAGGGGAAAATCAGCTCAATGGAAACATACCAATTTCCATTGGAAATTGTTCCAAACTCATTACACTCATTCTAAGCTACAACATGCTAAATGGGATTGTGCCCATAGAACTAGGGAAGTTGTCCCTCCTTGAAAAATTGCACTTGCATGGTAATCAACTTGAGAGTGGAAGCAATGCCACCATTCCCTTTCTTGTAGCTCTTACCAATTGCTCTCACCTAAGAGATCTAAGCTTGTATAACAATGTACTTAGTGGTGTTTTACCCAATACCATAGGAAAACTTTCTACTAATCTATCTTCCTTGACATTATCAGGAAATAGAATAGAAGGAAACATCCCTATGGAAATTGGCAATCTTAGCAGCTTGATCTTTCTAAATTTAAGTAGAAATCTTTTCAATGGGAGTATTCCATCTTTGCAAGGCCTTGAAAAACTAGAAAGGTTGTATTTACAAGAGAATACATTAGAAGAAAGCATCCCTAATGGGTTTGAACAATTAAAACATCTAGGTCTCTTAGTCATCTATAGAAACATGCTTGTTGGAAAAATTCCCGATTCCTTGTGCAACCTTCCACCTTCCACAACTAAGGACCCTTTCTCTTCATCACAATTACTTATCAGAAACCATACCTACATGTCGAGGTGATTGCAAGAATTTGGAGTGGCTTGACTTGTCTTACAATAAACTCATTGGAAGCATACCACGAGAAATCGGCAAGCTTTCTAATCTAAAATTCATTTTGAATTTGTCATGGAATTCATTAGAAGGTTCGTTGCCAGCAGAGATTGGTAAAATTTTAATGGTTCAAACTATAGATATCTCTTTCAATCAGTTGACCGGTGTCATTCCACTTACACTTGGAAGTTGCATTGAGCTACAGTCATTGAATTTATCTCAAAATGCTTTCCAAGGTTCTATCCCAGATTCACTTGGAAATTTACAAAATCTCTTGGAAATGGATCTCTCTTCTAACTCCTTATCAGGACCAATACCAGATGCTCTCAAGAAGTTGGAAAGACTGCAGTACCTAAATTTATCTTTTAACAAACTTACAGGAGAGGTCTCAAGAGGATTTTTCACAAATAAAACCATTACTATATCCTTAATTGGAAATCTTGGCCTCTATGGGATACAAGTATTCTCGTTGCCTCCATGTCCAACACTAAGAAGTCATTTTGCAACACTGAGAAAAATACTTTTTCCAATTGTTGGAATTGTTGCTTTTATATTATGTTGTCTACTTTTACATTTCTTCTATAAAAGGAATGTGCCTAATGTGGAAAACTTTGATTCCTCACAAGCCTTTTTAGAAAGATTGGAGCATCGAAGAATCTCATATCAAGAACTTGCCATAGCAACTAATGGATTTAATGAGGCCAACTTGCTCGGAATAGGAGGTTTTGGATCAGTTTATAAAGGAACTTTGAGGGATGGCACACTTGTTGCTGTGAAGGTTCTCAATTTGGAGAAAAATCAAGTTGAGAAGAGTTTCAAAGCAGAATGTCGTGTCTTGCAAAGGGTTCTTGTGAGGATCCTAACCTCATGTTCAAACCTTCATTTCAAAGGTTTGGTGTTCGAGTTTATGTCTAATGGAAGTTTAGAAAACCATTTGTATCCTCATAGAGATGACAATAATGATGAGAACATGGTATGTAAATTGGGATTGAAAACATGCTTAGACCTTGCTATTGATGTGGCTCATGCTTTGGAATATCTTCATCATGACTCTTCATGGGAAGTAGTGCATTGTGATATAAAACCTAGTAATGTTCTTTTAAATGAAGACATGACAGGTCATCTAACAGATTTTGGCATAGCAAGATTGACTGGTGCAGCATCTTGTGTTGCACTTACTTCAACACTTTCCATGAAAGGATCTCCAGGGTACATTGCCCCAGGTATGGCTTTCTAAGGCTTTACATGTACTTGACCTCTCCTCATTAATAATTTTATATGGATTGGTTGAGTAAAATTTGATCATGACTTTCTTGAATACAGAGTATGGGTTGGGTGTGAATGTTTCAATCAAAGGAGATGTTTACAGCTATGGAATTCTTTTATTGGAAATGGTTACTAGAAAGAGGCCAACTACTGACATGTTTGTTGGAGACTTGAACCTGCACAAATGGGTAAAAATGACATTTCCTAATAGAGTGGAAGAGGTGATTGGAAATAGTCTTTTGATTGAGGTGGATGGAGATGACATTGAAGAAAATCAAGTATACAAATGTCTACTTTCTTTGCTACGTGCTAGTTTGTTGTGTTCAAAAGATTCTCCAGAAGAACGACCGACTATGAAAGATGTGTCAACAATTTTGGTTGGTCAAAGAGGACTTGATGGGAAACAATGTAGTTTTGAATGGGGTAAGAAGAAGCATATCCAATCTTATAGAAAGTGCAAATGCTGCAAAAAATGATGCAATTATACAATCAACATCTAATGATCAAAATTCTTCTACATTTTAGTTTGTGAAAAATTCAACTATAAAAAGGTCTTGCCACTCCTTTCCAATTATGGCAAAAGGTCTTGCCACTCCTTTCCAATTATAGCAAGGCTTTAGATTACTTTCAGTTGTCTAGACTTAAAGGCAATTTTTTATTAGTATAGCACATTTGTAATCATTTTCATTATCATAATGAGACAATTTTTTAGTATTATATCAAAAGGTTGTAAATTCTAATCTAACTCTATTTTATTTTGTGTGGATTCTTAGTAAAAGCTAACCAGGCACTAAGTTTGAAATTCCCTTGGCAGTTGATGGTACGTACTTGCACCTCTTTTGTTTTTACATGTCATCTAAATTTAGAAGTCGATGGAAATGTCAAAACTCTCATATGGTTGTTTCGTATTAGAATTATAATGCCTATACCCAAGGTTTGGATTGAAGGTCGTTAAGATAGTTGAGCTGGTTTGGATTGAAGGTCATTAAGATAGTTGAGCTACTTGGGATCGATACCATGCCAAACTAAGAGTTTTTACTAAGAATGTTAACCATGCCTCGTCTCATGATCAATATCTTCAAGAGTCTATGTAAGGAATAGATAAGCTGGGGCAACTGTGGCCAGGTGTATAAAGAGAAAAATGAGGAGCTATGACCAGAGTTTGCAGCAACCTGCTTTCTTCAAAGTACTGCGCATTGGTTTCAAATGTTAGCTGGAGTCTCAAATGCTAGGTTTTATATTGATTGAGATTTGACACCCAAAATGAGGCTGTGTCGAAAGTATTTGATAGTTACTTGGATCGGATACCCAACTGGGTCCAGATGTTGCTACTGTTGGTGTACTAAATTCTGGTTGCATGAAATCGATTTTCTCGCTTCTGGAGATTATGAGATTTTATGATAATAATGTTGAGAAAACGCTAGGCACAGGCAGATTGACCAAATAATTAATGGAGCTTGATTTGAGAGAGCGCTAGGCAGAGGAAGATTGACCAAATGATTAATAGAGCTAGATTTTCATGATCAAACCTGTTTTTCCAAAAAACAATGCTAGTGTGGATAAAAGAGAGTAAAATAGACTTCTAGTTTAGTTTCAGTCTCAAGACAGGCTTTTTTTAAATGTAATGTACATTCTTGGAAATCCTATAAGTACTTCCCGTCATTTCGACACGATGATCTTATTGCTTGTAAATCACAGCTCTCAACCAGTCGAGCTAACCCACCAGGCTCATCTCTTCACTTTAAAAGACATACAAATTATTTTGTTAGTTCTGGTCTAGTGATTGAGATAAGACATTGTTATGCTAATGACTCATGTTCAATCTCAAACCTTAACATAGTTCAATATAAGTCTTTTCGATGGAATAGACATACCCAGAAACCCTTGAAGTACATCCCCTCATTTTAAGGATTGTACAGGAGGTAAACTGACAGGTTGTATTTTTGGCAACCTAACCCTGCCGGGACATCTAGTGAGCCCAATATCCGGCAGCTATCCTGGAGACTTGACCCTGCTATAAGTTCAATGTTTGTATAAATCAATATAAGTTCAGTGTTTGCATAGATTTTAAATAAGAATAGTTTTATGATGGACAGAAAATATACAGTCGAAATTGGGACTGACCGAATTATAAGTTAACAGACTTTGCATACATTTTATATAAGAAAAGTTTTATTGCAGATAGAAAAATATACAGCCAGAATTGGAGCTGTATATTTTTAGAATGGATAAGTGTATATTTTAGAATATGAAGAACGGTGGTTGTGTGTTCAAATTTGGGTAAGTGCGTTTATGATATCACTGTGAAAAGGTGCACGAACAAACTTAGAAAGATTCTCCTAGGTCAAGTTCACAAGGTTGTTGAAACGTTTGACTTTCTAAATGGAGATGCAAGTTCAAATTGCATTTTTTACTTTCTTGAATGAAGATGCAAGTTCAAATTGCATTTTTGCTATGAGCTTTCCGTTGTGTTCTTATCAGTTTTCTTGGGTATCGTTAATTTTGTTCTATTTTTGGGCCTTCATACTTTTAAGCCCGTCTTTGTTGAAAATGGAAGCTAGCTTGACTTTTGGAGGAATTGTAATTGGTATCTCAGTTCATGGCATTAGAGTTAGACATTTGGATTTAAATTTGTTATTTCTTATCATTCTGTAAATGAGACATTGACATAAAATGTTCACTGCTTGTGTTTTTTTGTTACAGTGCAAAGTACTGTAACATAGTTTAGTTGTGGGAATGATTGCAGTGAACATTTTCCCCATGTTTCAAGGTTTATTTCTATCTGCTGTACGTGATATTTTGTAGATTTTAAAACTGTTATTTCTTCTAGCTTTGTAAATGTGGCCTTGACATGAAATATTAACGTCTTTTATCAGTTTCACTATCAATGCAAAGTGACTGTTACATATTTCGGTGTATCTATTCTGGGGGTTGAGGGAATGATTACAGTGAATATTCTGCCTATGTTTCAAAGTTTGTTGCGTACTATATTAATGCAGATTCTTCATCGTCGGTGTATTCCTTTACTTCGAATTTTATTTAGGTTGGTGAATGTTTCTTCATATCTGAAACGAAGACTCTTTCTGGGTGAATATAAAGAGTACAGTTTTCTACCCGCAAGGAGATGAAAACACTAAAATTATC
>CBVK0100830302.1:0-14376 GCA_900067695.1 Picea abies
GGTTGGTTCTCCATATTTACTTATAAAGAAATAATTATTAATGCAAAAAAGACCAAGAGGTTAGTTGAAGTAGTTTTCATCAATATTATTGTTGATTTGGTTAGTTACCTACAAGTAGATGCTCAATTTGAAAGAACAATCTACAAAGCCTAAAGATGTCATCCACATAAATCTCACTCTCGCTCATTAGTTTAAGTAAACTATAGATGCTATTCTTAAATTGGAGATCACACTTAAAAAAAAAGATAAATTCAAAAAGAATAAAACTTAAACTAAAACAATTAAATTAAATAATTTTCTAATATTAACACAATCTTAGTAAGTAAATAAATAAAAATAAATACTTAACTAAAAGGAAATAGTTTATTTGGTTAAAAGAACCCATTTAAAATGAAATAAAAAAATACACATAATTACTATATATATGTGTGCACTTTTGAATGAAAAAGATGTAAAAAATAATTATGTAAAATAATATAAAAAATAATAATAAAAAATATTAATAAATCAACATATTCATATCTTCAAAAAGCTTCTATTTGTATGTTATTAATAAAAAAAAATGATGTTGAAATGGGTTTTTGAGGAAGTTGAATCTGTTTATACATTTAAAAACACTATTTAAACACTACATAAAATTGTAAGTTTGTCAACAATATTGTTTTAATGATAATCTCCAAGAAATACAAGCTTAAAAAATTTAGACTATGCCTATGTTATATGTATATTAAAATTAAAATTTAATATTTAGATAGCTAAAAAAAATTATGATAAATTTCTTTATAAAAATTTAATAAGTTAAATAATAATAACATTAATCAAATAACAAAAATAAATGTTAATAAAAATTCTTTTAAATTAAATTTATTAATAAGAAAGATCAAATATATATAAAAGTATAAATTTTATCTTAATTCTTATATTATGAAAACAAGTTTTGAATGTAAAACAATTTGATCATTCCCTTTCTATTTTTATTAGATTTGTTTTAATTAGATTTAAATTTATATAAAAAAAATCATGCTTAAAAAATGTATACTATCACATTAAAAATGTATTATAAGTACCTATATTTTATTTCAACTTTTACACATTTCGTGTAATAAAAAAATTGTGCATCTCAAAAATACGATCTTCACTTAATAAATTTTAATAAAAATTAATTTATATTAATATAAATATAAATATAAATAATTAAAAAAAAATATATTAAATTTAAATAAATGACAAATATTATCATTTCATGGAAAACCAAAACTAATCTTGTAAATTTGAAACCATCCATTGCTTAAAAACCCCTATTATTGAAAAGATTTGAATAATATTTATGTAAAATCAATCATATTTATTTACAAGCTTTATGGAAACTATTCTCTACCTCATAACTTATACTCTAGTATACTCAATAATAATAATATTGGAAGCTTCTCTTTGACAACCTAATATAAACAGTTCTCTCCAAAGTGTTGTCAATTTGCTTGCTTTAAAATTTATTGTTCATCATTAAAACTATGTTGCAAATAATATAAATTAATTTAATTAATTGGAAACTTTTTCTAAAATAAAATCAAATTTAAAAATTTGTTTGTTACAATTGAGATCATTATGTCGCAACAACTTAAGGACCAAAATTAATTCAATTAATTGGATATTTCTTCTACAAAATAAAATCAAAATCAAAACAACACATAAAATAAAATGTAGATTATGTCGCAACAACTTAAGGACCAAAATCAATTCAATTAATTGGATATTTTTTCTACAAAATAAAATCAAAATCAAAACAACGCATAAAATAAAATGTAGAGCATCATGCACATTGTATAATGCACATTGTATAATTCATTTTGCTCACTTTGAACGTTAATGACAGAGCTTTGTATGCAATGTGTTGTGAGCAATTAGGAATTCAGTGATCTCCACTTCATTGAGGAATTTGGAATCCCCTGGGGCGTATAGTTTCTGATTTTCTTCACAACTATCTATCGAGCATCCTGGAGCCTTCCCTGTACAACGTGGCAAAACCCCCTCGGCCGATGAGATCGGCCTCCCTGAAATTATCGGTGGCGCCCCTGATGATTCGAATGCCGAACCACACTGCCTAGGAGTTTCTGGTTCTGCTTCACATATCTCTTGTGCAGGACCTTTAGGATCAATCCTCTTAACCAACAAATAGTAGAAAATCCTTAGAGCACATATGAAAACGAAGGCCATGGAAATGCCAATAAAAGTATAAACCAAAACTCAACGATATTAAGTGGTTTGGACGAAGGGAATGCGGAGGATGCATTTGGCAGTATGGTTTGGAAGAAAGACTTTAACTGGTAGAAATGACGATTTCCCCTGCCACAGTGGCCATTGTAATACAGAGTGTGTGAATATAGCAGGGGGCGAAGCTTTTCTGAAACAAGTCAAGAGGGAAACGAATGAGGTTCAATTTTTCGAATTTGAATTTGAGATGATGCGGGATTCGAAACCAGTCTCCGGTCACACAGCTGCCAACTGAGATACAGTACGTCCATCCACACCCTGCAATATGCTCCAAACGAGGTGGCTACCGGGGAAGGTAGGTGCGCAGTGCAGCAGGAGCAATTTGACAACCGGCGAGAACTAGTGTGCCGAAAAACTTGAGCCCATCTACGGGAGGCTGTGAGATGAGGCTATCGACCATGCAATAGATCGTGGGAGCAAGAGGATCTCTTGGATTTAGAGATCTTGAATATTCATACGGGGCAATCGATGAGTGAGATGACCTGAAGGTTGTTTTTGTAGTTGAGACAGTCTATGATGATGTGGGAGTCCCCGTAAAGATGGAGAGAAGTTATATTAAGCCTGGATGGAAGAAGGAGAGAGGCAGAGGCGCCCAGTAATTCTTTTTGGGTGTTGGTGTCTTGACCACAATTTAATTTCCACTTGCAATGAGTATTCGTTGAGATAGGAAGCACTCCTCCTGTGTCACTTTGCATACCATTGGATTTTTAAGCTCCATCAAACCATCCTATGGGGGTCTTCTCCGGGATGGGGAGCTTGTGCTTGATGGATGGATTTATTTCTCTTGGGTGGATGGAAATCTAGGTATGGTATAGTTCGAGGTTTTTGTAGGCGACAAGGTGGTTGATGAGGGTATATTTTCGAAGATGAAATTATTTATGTCTCTCCAAATAAACCTGCAGGCCATTGGGGGGATATTTAGGGAGAGAGGAGTTTTTGGACAAGTTCTCGAAGCAGCCTGGAAATGTAAATCCATCCCAGGTGTAGTTTATATTGAGGGAAACCGTGATAATGGCCCAGACTGCTTTGGCGAAATCACAATGAATGAAGATATGTTGTGCAGAGTCCTCTTCGAGATAACAGATATGACATATGTTGGGGCCAATCCATCCTTTTTTCTGGAGGACATCCTAGGTGTTGATCCTATTGTCGAGAAAAAGCCAGGAAAATAGCTTTATTTTGAGAGGTAAGCTCTAGGACCAGAGGCAGTATCTCCAGCTTCCTGTAGTGTTGGGCCAATGGTGAGTTGCAATTTATGAGTAAATGTTTTGTGCTATCAGGTAGCCCTATCGATCGGCCCCCATCCACATCGGCTGGTCGTCTCATGTATTGAGCTAGATGTTGGTGTTAGCGAGATGTTGGCAGAAGGAGGTCCACTCGAACGCAATATTTATGGGAAGCAATAGATCCAGGCTATATTTCCAAGTGTTTAGTAGGGAGCCTGATCGGGAAGCTGTCACTGCTTGGAAGAGGAAGAAAAATTTATTTAAATTTAACGTAGAAATCAGATCTGGGGAGAGAGCAGAATTTGATTCCATACCTGTGATGCGATGTTTTCCCAGGACAATGGAGAGTCCCGATCCCGGAAGCCAGCATAATGATTTTTTGATCCATCTCGTGAATTTGTTGATATTCCTCCAAAAAGGTGAGGCTGATCTCCGAGAAGGTGCGGTTCTCAGTCGGGATGCCATGGATGTGTGAGACATATATTTGTCTTTTAGAACAGAATGCTAGATTCCAGTGGGAGTTATAGCTTGCCAAAGGGAGTTGGTTGTCAAGGCTTGGGTAGAGTGTAGGAGGTTTTGGATCCCCCAACCTCCTTTATTTTTTGGTTTTGCAAGTGCTTCCCAGCTGCACAAATGTTGGGAAGCGTGAGTTGAGAATCCAAACTAAAGAAGGAAAAATACAGTTTCCTTAGCTTGTCTAGAACAGAGTTGGAAATGGATGCTAGGGCTATCCACTAGACGGATTGGCCTTCCAAAAACCATTTGAGGAGGGTGTATCGGCCTCCTAAAGTGAGCCAACGGTTGCACTAGTGGCCAATTCTTTTCTCGATTTTAGCAATAAGCCATTTCCAATCATAGGGTTTGAGAGAGTCTAAGCCTTCAGAGAGGTGCGCAAAGTTGTGGGGAAGAAGTTCTTTGAGCTGAGCAAGTGCATGGTCCTGAAGGTTAGCATGGTGGAAAGTAGATTTGTTCCAATTGATCAGAAGTCCAGAGGCATTGCAAAAAGTCTTCAGTAGATCAGTGATATCCGTCCATTCTTGTATGGAACCATTTGTCATGATGATCATGTCATCATCGAACAGTAGATGTAATATTTTAATGAATCTAGAGACTTTAACCCGAGTGATCTTCCCTTCAGATTGGATTTTTTTAAGAAGCATAGAAAGGCCACTAAGGAAAAAAGGAGAGGGTTCACCATTCAGTAAAACTGAGAAGTTTGTATTTGTCACTCCACACGTGATCCATTTGATGGAGTCAAGACTGAAGCTTGATTTGGTGATGATTAGTCTGAGAAAATCCCAATCTAAACAATCAAAATTCTTTTTCAGGTCTAGCTTAAGAATACGGACCTTTGATTTTTTCGTCTTGATGTTGTGTAGAAACTCTTGAGTTGTGCCTATGGCATCTAAGATCTGTCTTCTTTTTAAGAAGCCGATTTGTTTGCCAGAGAGAGATCTCAAGAGGATGGGCTTAATATGGTTGGCAATGAGTTATGTTATCAATTTGTAGCAAAGGTTGCATAAAGAAATCGGCCTGTAGTTCCAAAAAGTGGAGGGGTTGTTTTCTTTAGGGATGAGAGTTAAGAAAGTCGAGTTGAGAGCACCTGTAATTTTTCTACGGATTCTAGAGTCTTCAACTAGCTCGAGGAGGTCAGATCCAACCAAATCATCTGGGCCTATAATTTTGTCTTTGTTAAAAGATAAAATGGGCCACATGCACCTCCTGAAGTGTGCATGGTTTGTTCAGTGAGTGTGAGGCATCTACTGTAACAAAACAAGGAAAGATATTTGCAACTGAAATAGATTCCTGAAGATGGGTATGCATGGGAGATGCATAATTTTTTTTATAATGTGAAGTGGTCGTCGTCTTGAGTGTTGGTTGTCCTCTGTGGATGACACCTAAGTCATCTTGGATATCCTAGATGTTCTTCTTGTTCTGTCTGGAGCTAGCATACTGGTGAAGAAAGTTTGTATTGAGGTCTCCTCCTTTGTTCCAAGTCACTCTTATGTGTTGTCTCCATTGAGCCTCTTTCGCTAGGAGAAGTCTATTTCTTTCTGATTCTAATTGTTGCAATAGGAGAGTACTGTCACACGGTCTCCTGATTGGTGAAACCTCCAGGAGAAGGTTATGAATATTGAGTTCTATATCCATCAGCCTTGCTTGACTTTGTAATCTATGATTGAGGGTCCACCGTTTGATGCGACTTTTTAGAATTTTTAGTTTTTGGACCAGGTGGAATTGGGGATCTAGATCACAATTATAGTGGGGGCATGTCCAGACTTCCTTAAGAACTTCAATGAATGAAACCTCTTGTAGCCAACAAAAATTTAAGTTGGACGAGCGTGTAGACGAAGAGAGCATTGTCTCAAATTGGAGAAAGACCGGTGCGTGGTCTCAGAGGTATGGGTATTCCACCCAGGAGAGGATCCAATTATCCCGAATAGCTAGAGATTTAGAGAGAAGTGTGTTGTTGAGTCTTTTATTAATAGCAGCAGTGCCTACACAACCATTCACCAACTCAAGATAGTGGCATTCGGTGCAATGTCTACCAGGGCGTGTGCTTGGAAGGGGTTATTGGAGTAGGAAGCCATAGGTTGAAGTTGAAGATCCCCAGACTTCGCCCGCATTGGTGGTGAGATTCATGTCTATAGCAATGATGAGGTTGGAAAGGTCGAGGAGCCCTCAATTAGGCACCTTATCCCAAAAAATCTACGATCGGTATAAGGTCCATAGATATTGAGAAGTGAGATGGGAGTGTTGTTCCAGAGACATGTACCAGTGAGGAGGATACCACCACTGCAAAGATGTGGGATGAGGTCAAAAAGGGAGGGATCCCAAGAGACAACGAGACCATCGGAGGTGCCAATGGAATCTGTAGAGTTGGTCATCCAAGTCGGGTGGAACTGATTCAAGAAGGATCTAGCTTTTTGTTCATTCACCATGGTTTCTTGTAGGAAGATGATGTTTGGCGAAGTTTTAGAAAGAATTCTTCTGAACGAGGTTGTTTTCAGGAACACCCCAACCCCTCTTATGTTGATTGTGAGAATGATCATGGTTTAGCTCTGAAAAGGGCCTTTACACCTCTAAGTGCCCCATTTTTTGAGATTGAAGATGAACCATCCTTTTTGTGTGCACTTTGGTTTTTGATCGGTGATTGCACTAGGCCTTGTTCCTTTGACCAAGTAAATTCATTATCAAAACCAGAATTTAGGGCCACAAGGTAGTCCCGAGCCTCTCACAATTCCAGTGGAATGAAGGTGTTGTTTCCATTGTAGATAGGGAGGGGGGTGGGGGAAAGATCTTCCCTGTAGGATGGAAGGAGTGTGTGGAGAACACTTCTTGAGGATTTGGTTTCGATATCCGAGTCACAGAATGGGAGATTGCAGGTTTCTTCCAGGGTAGAGGGTATAGGTGGAGTCGAGTTCCAGGCTGCAGTAGTGAATGAGGGAGGTGGGGAGGAAAGGAGGGAGGGTTGGGCAGAGTCGAGGGAGTTTGCGTTGTCTGGGGATAGATGAGTCTCAGTAATGGGGGATGCTTGGAGGAGCTCAGTTGGGGGGAGAGGCAGTTGTTGTTGTGATTCTTGATGGATGTGGGGGGATGGAGTGGAATAGAAGGTATGTGGAGGGAAGATAGGTGCTAGAGGCGGGGAAGAGGTGTTACAGAGGGGAGGAGAGGTGATTTGGGGGAGAGAGGGTTGAGAGTCCAATAGGTCCTTTTCCCATCTAGTCAGAGTAGAGAAGAGAGTGGGGCAGATAAGTTTAAGTTTACCTATAATGGAGTTCGAAAGTTTTGGATATTCCGCTTCTGAAGGAAAAGGATAGTTGGTATGAGTGTTTAGTTCCTGAGAGTCTGAGCGGGTGGATAGTTCCAACATAGTGTCTTCTGATGGTTCTTCTTCCATGTGGCCTATGCAGTGTTTCCTAAGGTGTCCAGTTCATCTGCAGAGTGTACATCTGAAGGGAACGCCAAGGTAGTTGAATTTTTGGCAAGTGTGGTGTCCTCGCCATTCAATGTCAATGGATTCCAACATCCCCTCATGGATGTCAAGTTTCACTAGAACCTTTTCTACCTTTTTGATAGGAGTTTCGATGGCTTCTTTGTCTACGCTAATAAACTAGCCCAAAGAGTTTCCAATGGCTTCTATAGCTTTAGCATTCCAGAGGTGTAGGCGCAAGCCAGGGAACAATACCTAAAGGTGTCGAAATCAGAAGTATTCTTGTGTGGGAGCAAAACTGACTCTCCAACATTTTAGCATGAGAATAGTTTTCTCTATCACTCATAGTCGCTCCAGGATATGAGAGGCTTCCTCTGCAGAGTGGAAATGGAAGTTGTACAAGCTTCTCAGGAGATAAGAGATCTCCAGGGTATATCCTAGGAGAGGGGTCCAGGCTGTTCTTAGCCAGTATGCAATATCATATTTCCATAGATGCCTCTAAGATATGCAGCCTACAAGCGTGTTGAGGGCCAAAGAAAGAGAGTCTTCCAAAAAAATGTCTTCCCCAAGTACTATTTTCTTCTTCAGCTTCTTGGAGCGCCACTACCTGGGAGTTGGGTGTCTATCACCGGATATATGGGTTTGGCTTCTGGTCGGGGTCTTGAGAAAACTCCACGGTGTTTAGTGGTTGGATGAGCGGGGAGAGAGGAGGTGGTAGGATGAGGGGCAACAAGTATAATGTGAGGGGAAATCATTTTGGGATGTGGTCGGGAGGGTGGGATAGGGACAGAGATGGGTGTGTCCATTGTTAGTGAGGTCTGGGGATTGGGAGAGGAAGAAAGTGGGGCAGGGGTAGAGGATGTCCGAGTGAGCAGACTGGGAGGAGTTGGGAGGAGTGCAGAATGCAGGGGATGATGTATATGGTGTGAGGAGAGTTCATCGGTGGTATTAAATAGTCTCGTGCGCCTCCACAAAGCCTCGTCTATTGTGATCATAAGTGTAATGACTTTGGCTTCCATTGTGTGGAAAAGGAGGGGGAAGTCGAAGAAGACAAAAAAATGGTTGGTCGATAACAGGTGAAAGATGGTAGGTAAGGGGGCAGTGAAAGGACAGTTGTGCAAAAGCGACATAGGGTTGATGTGGGAGAGGAAAGTTCTAAGGTGGAGGTAGGTCTCGGCCTAGCGAGGGAAAGTGGGTGGATAGGTTTGCCATTTTTGTAGGTTCAGAGTTCATGATGTGCTATAATCAAGAAAATACATGATCAACATATGCAAAGATTTATCTATTTTTATTTTCAATGCAAAATCAACTTGGTTCAAGGAAACAAAATGTTGTGGAATGGCTTTTCTATTTCCATTACACTCCATAGCTTAATGTTTTATGTGGTTGGTAGGCTTAAGAGGTTGAATACTTACCATGGTTGTTGTGACCCAAGGATGACACCCTTTCCATCTTTGCACACCAAGGGTGAGTACCACTACTTTACATCTATTATTGCTTAAAATTGAAGAAATGAAAGAGATGAATAGAGTTTTGTTGAGTGTTATTTTGAAGATCCACACTGCCCATTAGTGGGGTTTTATTGTTATATTAATTCTTGTTTCTTAGATATTATCATTGTTTAAAAAAAAAAACTATAGAAAACAAGGACAATTGCGTAACAAGAAGTCCCTTCCCAGAAGGTAGTTTCTGTATAGGTTTTTGAACTGGTTTTTCGCACGTGATTCGATGTTCATAAAAACAGTTTGTTCCATAAAAACATTGATTTCATTGCCTTATCCTCGTAGTTTAAGCTGTCAATGAACTAATTTTTCTAGAAATTTGGGAAAAAGGACTGGGACTCCCGCGATTAGCCAAGTATTATTTTAATATGAGTAGAGTTATAAGTACTTACATTAAGTTATTAATGCTTAAACAATAATGAATTAATGGAAGATGAAGGGAACAATTAGACCGGAATTCATATGTGCGTGAGCTATTAGAAAGGTTATATAATTTGTTGGAAACTAAATAGCCAATACTTGAGCATTGAGTTATGGTAGTATCAGCTCTAAATATATCAATCTAATGCAGTGATATTTTAATCAACAAACCATTATAAATAACGATAAGAATAAAAGTACTTATTGTTTAAAATGTGGGAATACATATAACCAGTAAACTTAAAAGCATCATCATTCAAATTTAGAATGATTAAAATATTTATATCATTCGAGTTTTCTAATCCAAAATATGGCACTTTTAATAAATTGTTTTGTGCCACAAGTGCAACAATGAAAATATTGCTTACAAAATTAACTAAGAAAGTTCATCATTCATAAATAAAGATCCAAAACACAACATCAATATGGATAATTATTATTTTTAGCCAAATCTACATAAAAGTGGTTGTAAAATAAATAAATAAATGAAATATAACTTAGAAAATGATTTAACTAAGTCCATCATCCATAAATAAAAAACCAAAATACAAAAGAATCATAAAAGTGGTTGTAAAATAAATAAATAAATGAAATATAACTTAGAAAATGATTTAACTAAGTCCATCATCCATAAATAAAAAACCAAAATACAAAAGAATCATTTGGAACATTATTATAACTAGGAAAATCTAAATAAAATTCATGATAAAATCACAAAAAATTATGATGCAAATAGTGACAAAATCAAAATAAAAATTTAATGATGGATGCAAGTTCATCTTTGTTTATGGCAAGCATGAAAACATCTACACATATGGATGACTACTAGGTGTAGGAAAATCCAGCTTTGATTGTGGCAAGCGTAAAAACTGATTAAACTACAGGCCATCTGGATGACTATTATGTGTAGGCAAATTGAAAGAAAGGTTATGATAAAATCACCAAAAATGATGACGTAAACAGAGAGAAAATCAGAACAAAATTTTTAATGATGTCTCTCAATAAAATTAGTGTCATATTGTGCTACTAAAGAATTATTGAAAAGCACGAAACACATATATACTAAATAAATACCTCTCATTCCGATTAAAGTGAGCGCCATGGAAGAAAGAAACGACAACCAACCAAGCATTACTATGCACATCAACCATGGAAATCCAATCTTTCCTCTTCATGCCATTTCTTGAAAAATTGACACCTAAAGCTCGTTATGGGAAATGTTCTACATGTTTTTAAAGCATGATAAGAGTGGAATAGATTTAATTATTAAACATATGATTTTAGAAGACGAATGCATTTATATATTAAACATATTATTTTTAGAAGTAGCCTTTACATCAACTTCTTCTTTATATGATGAATTATTTCTTCTTTATATGATGAGTTATGACAATAATAACTGCACTTTCAAATAAGAAATAGAATTGTACTTTTGTTTTCAGGTATCAATTGGTATTAAAGGCATAACAATACGACATATCGCTGATATTTTTTTGAAATGTTCTCAATTTACATACCACTGATATTATATTTTGTCTCTTCAAAATTGATTTTTGAAGTTAAATGTTTTAAGAATTAGTTGATGTTAAAATTTCCCGTGGCTACATTTTGCATTGGAGAAGAGAATCTACAGGATTATACTATAGTCGTAATGTGGTAACATATAACGTGTAATATTTGTTTGGACGTGTGGAGTATGATAAGAAAACATGGTAGGGTACCCTTTACTTGGTTCCCACCAGCCAACATTCACTATGGGAAGCCTGTTCAGGTGTTACAAGAGTTGAAAAATTGGTCATCGAGAGCAGTGGTTATGTTGGGTTACTTCTAGCCATGTCGCACTTCATAAATTTCTGAACTACTATCCTATACTCAGGGTTTACCATTGAGCAAGTTTAAGACGAGTGTGGCAAGAGGAGTGAGTGCTTTCTCTGAGCCCGTAGCCTGGGTAGGCTCGTTATATTCTTTTAGTGCCCGTCCATATAGCTCATCTTCTTACGCAGTTAGCTCACCCCCTTGAGTCCATCATCCTCGAGTACAAGTACTTCTAGTAGCCAACCATCAAGAGGCATCAGGAAAGGGGACTCAGATTAGTTTTTGGGTTCTTAATAGTGTCTACGCCTTAGATGCCATAAGAAAGGTTACAAGGACCTTTAGCTGGCCAACTAATAGTTGCAAATCGAAATGGTCAAGGTGTGCACTTACAGAGATCTTTAGGTACACCAGGAAAAGCAAGGCTAAAAGAGGGTACAATTTTGAAGAACGGTTAAAAAGGGTACAACCATAGGAGACATGGATGGTGAGTGTTTTATTTACATCAATACCACGATGATTTATGAAGATAGTTTCTTTTATTTCCTTGAGAGGGGGATGCGAAGGATTGAGCGTCATGATCTGTGGTCAAGTTAATATGTGCCATTAGATATAGAATAAGAATGAAGAAGAAATATCCAAGATGTTTTCTAGATATTGGGAATGTGCTTTCGAATTGAAATGAGGTGTTGCGAATTGAAATGAGGTTTGTATGTCATCTCCCTAGGTATCATTAGAATTTCATTTTTATGATTGTTGAATTTATATATTTCTAATCAGTACTGAAAATTATTACACGAAGTTATTTCTAATTAGTACTGAAAATTATTACATGAAGTACTAACACAATTCATAATAAAAATAAATAGAATTTCTGGCCACTCAGGCAACATCTTGTGAGAATATTTTAGTGTACATGCATGCAAGAGGGAAGGTAAATAAATGTAAACTCAAGTAAGAGTAAGTAGGTTGATTTTTTTTTTGTCACAGACAGAAATTACTGTAAAATTGAAGCAAACTCACCACCCATTTTGCAGAAGTGAAGCACACAATCTAATGGCGTCATCTTGGTGATAGTGTATATGGAAGGTCAGATTGTTAGGGCAGCCAGATCTTGTTTCCAATGCAATTGATCGAGGCAACTCATGCTAATGAAACTGATCAGGGCACCTTCAAATGAGATCAACTTATATCATCACAGAGCACATGCAATACAAAAATGAAGAAGACTTGTATTCTTGAAAATATTTGCGAGTTAAATTTATGTGTTAAAATGCAAATGTATCAAGTTTGTAACATAACTTTAATAGGATTTACTCTTTCAAGATGCATATAAACAACAAGATAATCAATGAAAAGAAAACACATAACACAACGAATGATAAAGGAGTTCACCCCTCTCTTGGGCTACATCTCCTGGTCCAGCTTCCAATGGATCATTTGTATTATTTTCTCAAAGTGATCAAAAATGTGTTTTACAATGCTCGAAATGCCAAATAGACTTCTCCAATGGCTTCAAAATGTCCAAAAACCCCTAGATGGGCTTTTTCAGCACCTTGTTTGGCCAAAAATTGAAGTAGATAGGCTTCCTGGAAGTCCCCCTCTTCAAGCTTGTTGTCTCTGCATCTACAAAATACACTTCTCTTGGCTCAACCTAGCACACACGCATTTTAAAGTGTAAAAAATTGGCACCAGGCACAACCGCACAACCGGTCCAAACTGTCAAACGGTTACGCACCGGCCTTAACTACCAAGGCCCGTGGGCACATGGTCACCACATGACCGCACGCTATTACACAACAGGGCTTAAGTTTAAAACCGTTGATATAACTGTAAGGTTTAAACCCATGCGCATACACGTTGGTCACATATCATATCAAACCATGCACATTCAAATGGTTATAACATATGTTACGGTGGGTCTAACCACCATAGCATCGGTCGTATGCAATACAATATATAACCATGGGTCGGGGCTTAGCCCCGGCCTGGTTCACGCCCCAACACACATTTATACAATGTTAAATATATTACAACGCATTTATATATCAAGTAACATGTGCAGGAACGTCGGTTGGGCGGCCTTTCACAAAGCTTTACCCTGCCCCGGAGGTCACAGGGTCGACTCCTACCAAGTGCAAAGGTTTTAACCAACAAACAGGTGACATGTGGCGGCCATTGATTGGGCCACATGTCACCATCCCATTCGTTTCCAACAAACCATGTCACATGATAACTATCCAATAAATACCTGCTACATGGCATACTGCCTTCCACGTGTCATACGGCCTACCACGTCATTGTCTGTATAGACTGTATAGTCAACATCCCTTTTTTTGTCTGTTTGCCATTTTGAAAAGAATGTGATATCTCTTGCTCCCAACATCCGTTTGAACCCAAATGACTTCTGTTAGGTTCGTAACGATGAGGCCTACGCTGTCGTTCGATTTGAAGTGATTCTAAGCACTTTGAATTTTTGAGCAAAATTTGATCCCCTGATCAAACCTCCCCATTGGAAAGCTTTTAGACCTCCAAAAGACTATGTTCAGTCTATTTGAAGATGAGGGTATAGTTCCCTAACTCTTTCAACCTTAATCCACTTGGATTTTCTTGGATTTTTACCTTTAAGACCAACTCGAAGATACTCCACATTTCCTTGTTTTGAAGTTCGCATTCTCCTGTCAAGGATGGTGTCTTCATGTAGCTCTGTAAGATATTCTGGGGAAAAATCATCTATAGAAGGAATTTTAATATGATCTCCTTGATCATCAATCAATGGAGGCTCATACAATTTCAAATTCTCAATATTAATAACTGCATACATTGGCATATAATGAGGCAAATCTAAACGAAAAGCATTGTTACCAATCTTGTCGATAATCTTGAAAGCACCATATCGAATTGGTTTCAATTTTTTACCTTCTCCTTTAATCCTCTCCTTACTAATGTAAAGACAAACTTCATATCCAACTTGGAAACTGTGATCAACATGATGCTTGTCATGTCTCATCTTGTACTTGGCTTGACTCTTTTCCAACTGCTCTTGCATCATTTGATGTATCAACTGAATTTGTTCAATGAACCTTTTTTCCCTATCAATGTCATACTGACCATCAATAGCAATATCCTTCCCATACATAAAATCTAAAGGAGATTTGGGCAAATAGCCAAAACATGCTTCAAATGGCGACGTTTGAGTTGAAGAGTGCTT
>CBVK0100830308.1:0-12347 GCA_900067695.1 Picea abies
CCAACTTTGTAAGGCCATAAATCTCAAACCGTGAGGAGTTATGTGACGTTCCACATACCACCATAAATGGAATGACATGTAATATCCATAGATAATAGTTGTACCTGCAAATACATCAAAACTCATACCATTATCCATCAAGCAAACTTGGGTCCATTACCCAAACTTGGGTTCTCCAACTTCTCATGGCCATAAATCTCTAACCGTGAGGAGTTATGTGACATTCCACATACCACCAGAAATGACATGACAAGAACTATACATCTAGGATAATTTCACTGACCTTCATATCATTATTCCACAAATGATCATGGGTTCTCTAACCATACTTCTAAGATAACTCGATGTGCAAAGCGTCTTCCAGTGAGGGATTTCACCATAAGGGGACCACTTTGGAGTTCATCCATATTTCATTATTATCAACCATGACAAGCCAATAATGAGTCATATTTACATCAAACAAACTTGGGTCCATTACCCAAACCTTTTTGCTACCAAGCTTTCTTCAAGGGTTGACATCAATGGCAACTAACCTTAATCAACACTTCTTCCATTCAATCCATACCCTTTCCTTGAGGTGATCATAAGATTGAGAGAAGAAGCCTATTGAAGGTGCACTTGGAGAATTATAAAAAGGATCCCAGACCAGGTTTGTGGAATGGTGGTCGCCAACTCAGATTGTAAGCTTGAGTCTTTGTTTGATGAATAAAAGAATCTCTTTTCCCTGTCCCAAATGATGATGTTTTGTGTATTTTATTTGATTTGTACATAGAATTTGATATTTAACCCTAACTCATGAATAGAAGTAGCATGCTTGTAGTCCTTGTTTGTCTATTTTTGGATCCAGGTCAGCCTTGGGAGGAGACGTGTAGTTGTTGGAACTACAGAGCTTGAGGATATCATCACCAGACGTGGGAAAAAAGGTACAGTTACCGATATTATCTCCTATTGCTTTCTTTTCATTTGTTTTGGTATGTTTGGGGTAGAGTATAAAATAGATTGACTTTTAGACAGTCATTCACTCTGTCTATATATTAAACCCTGGTATAGTTAAAGGGGGAATTTTTCTGCTAGCAGGTGCTACTTATCGATATGTTGTTAAAATCAAGTAGAAATTTAAACACCAAAACAAGTGGGAGTTTGGGTCTTCAAATTCGCAACAAACATAGTATGGTAAAGATGACCCTAACAACCAACCTTCTGAAAACCATTCCAAGCCACATGAAAAGAAGGGTAATGAAAAGATGAAGAAGGACACTAGAAAATGGTGTGATTTCCAAAAAATCCCATGGCACAACACTGATGAATGTCACTCAAAAGAATCATTGGTGGATGAGATCAAATACAAGGAGTAGAACCTTGATTCATAATATGATTCATAAAATACTGGTAGAAGACATGTCATCGATGCAGACCCCACTACTATTGTCATGACCGCAACAATTCAACCAGAAGAACCAACAGATCCTGAAGAGGGGGAGCACCTTTTTTATTCATAGATGTGGGTAAAGGGGACCCCACTACATTTTATTATTGATAGAGGAAGCCAGAAGAACCTAATCTCAGTAGAGTTCATAAAACATTTCATGCAAACCTATTTATTTTTAAAGATAGAACTCTAAAGTGGATACTTGAAGGTTTTTAAGAACATCATCTGAGAGATATAAAGGTCATCTCCTATACTTGATTTGATAATACTTCACAATGAGACCCAAGGGTTTTTGTTCAGTTTTAAGTGTGCCACATTATGTTTTTCAACGCCCTTTACCCGGCATAGCCCCGCTGCCAGCAAGCTTGTTCAGTACCCTGACGGGTTTACCTTAGTACCATACAAGCATAGCCTCGCTGCCAGAAGGCTTGTTTAATACCTCGACGGGTTTACTTGTACCTCCTGATACTTCCTTTTTATTATATTACTCAAAATATTTATAATGATGTATATTGTTCATTGACAGTTTTAGAGTATAAGGAAGGCAGGTGGTACAAGAGTGTTTTAGAGTTATTAGGCACATAATTAACTGCTTGCAATTATCCCAAGGGTGACATCATCCACAATAGACTTAAATATCAGCTATTCAATGTATAATGGAACATCTCAGATAATGACTAAGAGGTCCTTCTAGTTAATCCTATTAGGGTTCTCATGAAAGTTCATTGAGGTTTTGCAAGGGTGGTCCACCACATGAGGTTTTCATCAATACCTCCCAAGAGAAACTTGTAAAGATAAACTTGGATAAAAACTTGTTGAATCAACTAGGTTAGTATTAGACATAATGGTGTCACCATGTTTCAATGGATATTTCAGTTAGCAACCACTTTTTCAAAATGATGAGGTAATTAGACGGGTACACCCATTATCATATAGAGCTAAATGTGAAAATATCTTCTTAAAGGATAGCAAGGATGATTCATTTAGGGGTGAGTGTAGAAATGTAGGAGAATTATGTACATGAGAGTAAAGAACAATTTAACATAAGACTTAAATGATCGTTGATAGAAAGAACATGAAAAGATTAGCCCATACCTCTAATTACCCGAAGTGAAAACAATGTTAAGCACATGACAAAGATCATATCAATTTGGAATCAATACCAGATAAGTAATTGGTATCAGAACATGTTTTTTCAGTACTGTAACAGATAGTACCGGAATAGGACAGTACTAGAATAAGATTCTACAATAATGGAACAGAACAATACCGGAATAGAGCAATATTGAAACAGAATAGTATCGTAACATAATTTTGTTGTACCGCAACAGAGTAGTACCAGAATAGATCAGTACCAGAACAGAGTAGTACTAGAACAAAAAAATGAAAATAAGTAACATGGGACAACAACAGAGTGACAAGAGGAATGATTTCTATACGAGGATATGTATACAAGGGCTTGCTGAATTTCATGGTAGGGAGTGTGCAACAATTGAGGACAAGAGGATGTATGAGAGTAACCACATGTTTAATACATGATTAGTCTAATTCCTTAATAAAACGAAAATATGCTGAGTTTATACCTCCTATTACTTGAATTATTTAAATCGAACAACAAAAAATTTGAATATAGGATAAGGACTACTGACACCTCATTACCAGTACCAGAACACCTTAGTACCGGATGAGCATAGAGCCTCTCCTCCAGTATCGAATGAACGTAGATTTTTTCCTAGTACTAGATGAACGCAAAGTTGTGCCCAATAGAGGAATAGTGCAGGCCTTCTGATCCGTTGGGTCTTTTAATGACTGATGGTTGAGTTTTAATTTTGCATGCGTTAATTAACCATTTGGAAAACTTAGTGAAAGAATGAGGAAAGAAGAGGAATTATTGCATCCATATACACATATGCAGATCTGAAATGAAATAATAGACAACAAACCATAACACGCAGATCGATAACGGAGTTCGGCACAACTTTGCCTACGTCTCCGGGCCTTTTTCTCTGTGGGGGAGGCTTCTTTATTTTTGTTCAAAAGAACAAAAGTACATCACTACAATGCCAAATGGCTAAAAGAATGATCTGGTCATGTTCTTCCAGATCTCTAGAACCATGCAAAGAAAATGGCACGCAAAACAAACATCCAGAGCTCCCAGAAATGGTCCGACAGCGTCTCCTCCTCAAAAGCTTCTCTACCTGAAAATGGCTTTGGCTTGGCTTCTCCTCAGCATTATTCTTCTCTGAATGCCCTCAAAGTTGTCCCCATGGCCTCAAACAGGCCTTGGATAAATAGTTGGGAAGGTAGTTGCTCATCTCCAACTTCCTCCAAGAAGTTAGGCTCCAAAACTACCCAATAACTCCCAAAAATGGATTAATTAACCATAAAACCCAAAAAAATAGTTACAAAACCCACTTTATTAACTATAATATGGTTAAAAATTGGGCTTTAGCCCCCCTTTGTTGGCTATGCGCACCTTCTGTATGGTCACATGGCTTTAATATGGCCAAGCGCTGGCCCTAACCATGCGTTGACACTTGGTTTCGTTGGTGTAACCATACGACCATTGGTCGGTTACCAACCCCCGCGCTTTGTTAACAATGGTATAGTCATAAGTCATATACATTACAAAGAATAAACCGTGGTTATGTGTTTAAAACCCCACGCTCCGTTGGTTACACAGTGTAAAGTTTGGGCATATGTAAACACAATGAAACTGCGGGTCGGGGATAAGCCCCGACCCGACCCCCCGACGAAAAACACAACATTCAAACTTAAATACATATTATGTCGTTTACATAACAAGCACCAATGCATGGCGCAGTGGTCACGAGACTTTGTTAAAACGCTGCCAACGGAGGAGGTCACCAATTCGAATCCGATCGACAACCAAAATTTTGAACAACCCAATAGCCAATAAAGGGGTGCCACGTGGCAGCCCATGACTGGGCCACGTGGCACCTCAACAACCAATCATAATACGCCACGCATCAAACACCGATTGGTCCACGTGCCAGAGCCATACTTCCACATCAATTTGCCGCGTCAGCTTCCATACTGTCCAGTCACCTTGCCACGTCACTCGTCGTACTGTCCAGTCATCTGACATGTAAGCTGCTGATGTCATCCCATGCCACGTGTCACCCTTACAGTGGTGACACGTGTCACCTCGGGATAGGTCTAGTCGTATGTCCAAATGTCCAAATTTGCCTGACACATGCCATCACCTGGAGCTGCCACGTGTCGCTGTACAGACTGCCTCATGTTGTTGTACGAACCTGCCACATCAGCGTATGGACATGCCACGTCAGTGTCCGAACAGACTGTACGAACTGCACAGTCAGCAATTTTTTTTTGCCTGTTTGATTTTTCAGACATAATGCGATATCTTCTCCATACAGACTCCGTTTGACAAAGTAAATATACCACCGGAATCAGGAAGACAAGATGGACACAATGGTACAGGTTTCATCAGATTCTGAGCACTTTCATTTTTGAGCATTTTTCAAGCCCTGTCGGGCTTCTAGATCCGATTTCGGATCACACCTCCCCACAATAAGACCTTTTGGTCTCCAAAAGGTTACTGACCACTCAACAAGCTCAGGATAGGCCACCCATCTTGCTCTTTGTCTCTGAACTAAAATGATTACATTAGTGGAAGAAAAATACAATGAAGTTGAGACATCCACTTCTGGCAAAGCCAAGTGACTGGTTTCTTTTCTTCACGATGTTCCTCTTGCTTCACTGGTAATCCTTCCTCCTTCATGAGTACATGAAAAATCCTTTTGTCCTTCCTTGGATGAAGCTCTGGATTAAGCTTCCAACAACTAGCCTTTTGATGTCCACTCTTGTTGCAAAACGTGCAATGAGTTTTTGGCATCCAGACCTGTTTACCCTTCTCTTTCTTCCGTTGTGGACTTGAGCCTTTATGTCGTGTTTCCTTCCTGGTCGAAATAGGTTTCTTGTACAAAGTTTGTCTCTTCCAACACTTGGCAACACAATGCTTAGGTGAATGACAGTAAGTACATGGATAAAGATTCCACAAGTTCCGGTTTACTTGATTATGCTTGTTATAATCAAAAGGAGAATTAATAAAAACATGACCATTATACCTTCCATGCTGATCTTCACTTTTCTTTGGAGACGACTTGCATTCACTACCACATCCCTAAAGTGATGCGCCATTTCCTTTTGTGAAGTGTTCTCGCAATGTCTTAAGTTGGCCATTTGAAGCATTACTTGCTTCTGAAGTTTTGGAACCTATCTTGGAAGACTCTCCAAGGTCCCCTTTTCCATATCCCAATCCTAAGTATCGAGGCCTTTCCTCAACCTCAATAGGATTTACAATGCCTTGACCTCTACATCCAAGGCCCTTTCCTTCTTTATAACCCATCTTGGTTAGTATTCTCAAACCTACACCTTTTGTATGTTTTTCGAATGCACCAAAACCAACTTGATGAGAATGAGGAAAATTTGATGAGGAACCTTCACTGCATACCTCATATATGTTTTCTGAAACAAATGTATAAGGCACTTCCTTCAATCCTTCTTTTCCTTTGTTGTTCTTTGAATCTTTCACTTGAACCATGCTCTTTCGTTCCAAGTAGTCTTCATACAACACCTTCACCATCTCGGCCATGGCAATCACCGAATCTTTGAACTCCTTCTCATTTTGAGAAAGTCCTCCTGTAGATGCCATTTTCTTCCTTGAGATGAGCTCTTCCCTGGTTAACATGCAAAACTCAAATCCAAACGTCAACTAGCTCTAATACCACTTGATCCATCAGATCTTTTAATGACTTATGGTTGAGTTTTAATTTTGCATGCGTTAATTAACCATTTGGGAAAGTTAGTGAAAGAATGAGGAAAGAAGAGGAATTATTACAGCCATATACACATATGCAGATCTTAAATGAAATAATAGACAATAAACCATAACACGCAGATTGATAACGGAGTTCGACACAACTTTGCCTACATCTCCGGGCCTTTTTCTCTGTGGGGGAGGCTTCTTTATTTCTGTTCAAAAGCTCAAACGTACATTTCTGCAATGCCAAATGGCTACAAGACTGATCTGGTCATGTTCTTCCAGATCTCTAGAACCATGCAAAGAAAACGGAACGCAAAACGGACGTCCGGAGCTCCCAGAAATGGTCCGACAACGTCTCCTCCTCAAAAGCTTCTCTACCTCAAAATGGCTTTGGCTTGGCTTCTCCTCAGCATTATTCTGCTCTGAATGCCCTCAAAGCTATCCCCATGGCGTCAAACAGGCCTTGGTTAAATAGTTTGGAAGGTAGTTTCTCATCTCCAACTTCCTCCAAGAAGTTAGGCTCCAAAACTACCCAATAACTCCCAAAAATGGATTAATTAACCATAAAAACCAAAAAATAGTTACAAAACCCACTTTATTAACTATAATATGGTTAAAAATCGGGCTTTAGCCCCACTTTGTTGGGCGCGCGCACCTTCTGTATGGTCACATGGCTTTAATATGGCCAAGCGCTAGCCCAAAGGGCCAAGCGTTGGCCCTAACCATGCGTTGACACTTGGTTCCGTTGGTGTAACCATACGACCGTTGGTTGGTTACCATCCCCCGTGCTTTGTTAACAATGGTATAGTCATAAGTCATATACATTACAAAGAATAAACCGTGGTTATGTGTTTAAAACCCCGTGATCCGTTGGTTACACGGTGTAAAGTTTGGGCATATGTAAACACAATGAAACCGCGGGTCGGGGCTAAGCCCCGGCCCGACCCCCCGGCGAAAAACACAACATTCAAACTTAAATACATATTATGTTGTTTACATAACAAGCACCAATGCGTGGCGCAGTGGTCACGGGACTTTGTTAAAATGCTGCCAACAGAGGAGGTCACCGGTTCGAATCCGGTCGACAACAAAAATTTTGAACAACCCAATAGCCAATAAAGGGGTGCCACGTGGCAGCCCATGACTGGGCCACGTGGCACCTCAACAATCAATCACAATACACCACGCTTCAAACACCGATTGGTCCATGTGCCAGAGCCGTACTGCCACATCAATTCGTCGTGTCAGCTTCCGTACTGTCCAGTCACCTTGCCACGTCACTCACCGTAATATCCAGTCATTTGACACGTAAGCTGCTGACGTCATCCCATACCACGTGTCACCCTTACAGTGGTGACACGTGTCACCTCGGGATAGGTCCAACCGTACGCCCAAATGTCCAAATTTCCCTAACACGTTTCATCACCTGGAGCTACCACGTGTCGATGTATGGACCTGCCACATGTCATTGTATGGACCTACCACGTCAGCGTACGGACATGCCATGTCAGCATCCGTACGAACTGTATGGACTGCACAGTCAACAATTTTTTTTTGCCTGTTTGACTTTTCGAACAGAATGTGATATCTTCTCCATACGGACTCTGTTTGACAAAGTAAATATACCACCGGAATCAAGAAGACGAGATGGACACAATGGTACAGGTTTCATTGGATTCTGAGCACTTTCAATTTTGAGCATTTTTCAAGCCCTGTCAGGCTTTTGGATCTGATTTCAGATCACCTTCTCCTTTAGTACCAGATGAACATAGAGTTTGGCCCACAGTACCAAATGAATGCCGATTTTTTTCCCAGTACCGGATAAACACAGAGTTTTTCCAGTACCGAATGAGCGCAGGGGTGAATTTGTTGCAGTACCGGAAAAACATAGAAAGAATATTTGCAGTACTGAAACAACACAGAGATGTTATCCAGTATCGAATCACCATAAAATTTCATTCCGGTACTCAATGAGAATTGGATAAGGTACCTGGTGGCGTATTCTACAAACTGGAATTTGTAGGCTTCTCCTTGTGGATGGCATACTCCGAGTATCAAGTTGTAGAAGATGCTATCAATCACCGTTGTTGCAGGAAGAAACATATGAATTTGTTCTGTTGAAGTATCATGTTGAAAAAACACTACTTTTTTTGCCACTTCCATTTTATTAGAAAATAAACCTAACTACTATTGTCTCAACAACCACTCCCCCATGCCTGAGTTTTTTCATGGCCTCATGCAAACAATGTGAGACACTAAAAAAAAATGCTTCTCAGAAGGTTGCGAACATCTGCTAAAAACAAACCAATAGAACTAATTAAAACTAGATTTTTATTCATATTTACAAACAGAAAATTTAGGGAAAATGTCAAAAGTTGAATTATTAGCTATGAATAAAATAGTTTGGAATTAACATTCAAATTCAACTGTTATTAAAAATATCACTTAATTGATCATCCTTGTGAAATAATGGTCTTAAAATAAATAGGTAATGACAAAGCACAAATGCATCGTTTTTAACAACTTAAGGAAAAAGAAGAAATTTGAAGAAATAGGTCATGAAGCACTCCCTTAAGTGTTATCTTCTATTGACAAGGATGCTTTCTTCACTTTTGAAACCCTTCCAGTATTATGTGTACAATCTAAGGATGAAGATATTCCCTTCTCATAGAATTCCAAACAAAATTATCATAACTTTTACAAAGAAATCTCCTATAGGCACAAAAGATCTTAAACTGATTGCTTTATTAACTTTTGACATTCCCATTTATGAAAAGTATGAAAGATATGTTGCATTGTAATTATGTGAAACATTTATTTACTATCCTACTCTAATTGAACAAAAGAAAATTTCCTTCAAGTATAAGAATACTTTCAGTGAAGCCATGTGCATAACAGGGTTAGAAATATATCCATACTCGGGTTTAAAAGATCAATTTTAATGCATACCAGAGTATGAAGGACCAACTTCTTTGATGATGAGATCAAGCAATAATGAAAAATAAAAGTGGTGTGACCTAATAACTAATTGAAACCATATTTCAATAGGATCACTATATTCTAGTTTCCCTTCTGTGTTTAGGTCACACTTAATGGCTTCCTCTCCCATGCTATGCAGGTTATCCTCTTCAAGATGATTGGTCTTTGGAGTGCATATAGGATCTGCTGAGAGGCATGCTAAGGATTCCTCAATCTCAGGTTCCAATGGTTTCTCTCCATTGAATTATATCCATGATTCTTTATTCTCCTTAACAAATTGACAAGAGGAATCTGATGGGACTTCTAAATTTTTCTGTGGAGAGACAACTAGATTATTTACTGCTGTGAAGATATGCTCTTCCTGATAGGCAGATATACTAGTTGTTGCTAGAATGTGATAAAGTTCTTGGAGGAACATTATTCAAGCTCTTTATCATCCTTGAATTACTATAGCTGGTTGATGATCCCTGTCTCGCAACACAAATTAGTACTCGAGGGTTCTTACAACACCCCAAAAATGATTTATCATCAAAGACCTGAATTTTAAAACTATTTGCAAAAATAAAACACACCAAACTTGAACTCCCTGTGTTACTAGGACCCTGTTGTCACCAGGTTATCAGTTCGCACAAGTTATCTCATCATAAATAAAACTAAATTTGCATAAAATAAGGAAAAACACACTTGCATTAAAAGAAGAGAGGACAACCTAAATTTGGACCAACCCCACCAAAGTGGATTTGTGGGCTCTTCCCTCACATCTTACCGTCTTCTCTCCGTACTTAGGTCATCCATAAAACCAATCCAAAACCATTAAAGAAATATGATTCAAATACTACCTATTACCGTTTACAACTCCCCGACAACGATGCCAAAATGTTGGTGCAATTATATGCATAATATATTACCAAACATAAATTATCGATCGGGATTCATAATCAGTATATTTGATGCACTATATGTGCCAACAACATGTGGTTTAGCGATGTCTGATGAGTATAGAATAAATAAGAAACATTCAATAACAAAATACTTTGTTTCACACCTTTCAAATAACACTCCACACAATCCAATCCAAATCAAAACCATTTTCCATCAATGGAGGTCAAGTACAACCATTAGCTAATCAAGGAAATGCATTTCCCACGAATCTGGGCATGATCTTAGAATTTATGGAAAATCGACAATGATTTAGGATTAATCGTTCCCTCTGAGATGGGGGTCCACACGTGTGATATATGGGAATTTTGGCACTAGTGTTCACATGAAAACACCTCTCTGGACAAAACCCATGTCCCCAAATTTTGAGATTCATCGTTATCTTCCTGAAAATCGAGGTGCAAATCCAGTACCAGAATGATGGTACCAGAATTTTGTAGACAGGGTTTTAGTACCGGATCAACACAGTCATGACCATGAGTACCGGATCAGGCACAAATGCAATACCGAAACGGGCACAAGACTGGTACCGGATGAAATGTTGAGTGTGTTGGTACCAGATGCAATGTTGAGTGTGTTGGTACCAGATGCAATGTTGAGTTGTGTTGGTACGGAATGCAATGTTGACTTGGTACTAGATGCGATGTGGAGTACCAGAATAGGTGGAACCTTGGTACCAGAATAGGTGGAGCCTTGGTACTAGAATAGACTGGGTATCGGATCATGCTATAGTTGCAGTATCAGATCGCGCTATGGTTGTAGTACCAGAATATTGAGGTACCGGATCAAGCTGCTTAAGAGTCAAAGTGATTAGGATTATACATAATCAAGCATTTAATCGAATTAAATTAATAAAACTAAACAAATTATGCCTTAATCATAAGTTACCTCTCTATGCATATGGACAAGGTCATCAAGTGTATTTGTGGAGGAAACAATCAATTATATACACATAGCATAGGTAAAATAGGCTCAGATAGAGGGTAATATAAGGTAATAAAGGTGCCAAAATGGAGACTCAACATGTCGTTTGGCTCTGTACTTAACTAGAAGATGCCATGTGGATTCGTGTGTTTATGATTTATGGAGGCTAAGAACAATTTTAAAAAACTACAAGTTATAGCTCCCTAATGATCTAGGCCCGTTGATCTTAGTTTATCCTCCACTGTTAGATCTGGCGCTTCTTATTATTCGTTATGAGCTCTTTAATCACTTTGTTAACTGTGTGATTTCATCTTGTTGGAATATTCAACACACTTATCATCTTAGGATTGTTCTAGAACCCTCTCTAAGATTATTTACCCCCTTTCAAATGGTTTTAACTCTTTTAATATATACTTTTAACAAACATTTTTTTAAAATTATACAAATTTTGTATATTGAATTATCTAATCCAATAAGGGTTACAACATCTGGCTCCACATGGGGATGATGCTTCCCTATGAGGCATTAAGAGCTATAGACCAATTCCTTTCTTGTTGGCTAAATGGATTCATTATGACCATCTTATTAGGCATGTGATAATTTATTTCAACATATGTGTCACTTTTCAATCAATCAATCCTTAGCTATCCATCATTTTCCAAAGGTAAAGATAATCATAAGCTAATTAATGAACATTAATTATTGTAAAGTACTAGCATGATTAATATTCTAAATTGTGTACTTTTTATATCAGATTGAGATTTGTTCATTATCAGACTTAGATTGTGAATTCCTTTATAACTCTACATGACCTTCATTTTTCATCTAGTTTGAAAGTTAATGAACAATGACTATGAGTCTAGATGAGTATAACTAGTTCATGGAGGTGGTTGTATAGAGTATTGGTGGAATGAATATCCACCTTTGGTGCAACCTAAATCATAAATTCCAAAACATGCAACTCCTCCAAAACCTATTCATTCAACATTCAATGCTCCTATGCCAAAGTCAAATAATACTAGCTCTTCTAGCCAAGATGTTTCTAAGAAAAAACATGGTTTCCTCATAAATAAGAAGGTCTTAGATGTTATGTAACTTGTGAAGACACTCAGGGTTCTACTTTTAGACCAAAACTGGATTTCCATATAATGATTGAAAGGAAGATTAACATTATAATGGAGGACGTAATGGCCGAAGTGTCCTCAGACACACACTTTTATTAATAAGAAAAGAGATTACATAAGAAACTTTGCAAGAGTTTACACC
>CBVK0100830312.1:0-10470 GCA_900067695.1 Picea abies
CTAATTAGGTCATTAAAATAACCGACAAGGCTAATAACCAAAAATCATATTGTTTTACATTAAACTGTTAAACAAAACCCTAAATGAGTAATAAGCAAGACGTCAAGCCCTTCTGAGGGAGATGTTGGCCCTTTTTAGGGCAAAAAGCAGCATAAGATGACAAACATTGGCCCTCTTTGGGCCTCCAAACTCTGCCACACGTGCCAAAATGCTTTGACAAGGTGCCACAAACTGGAGGTGACGTCATGGCCCCTAGATGACATCCTGGGGCATCAGAAAGGACAAGTTCCACCTGTAGTGGGTCAACCCCCCTGTGTTGGGCTCAGCCAAAGTGTCCTGGATGAAAACATCCTCCTTCTCTTGTGCATAATCTCGATCAATCATTGTCATGTCTCTGCCCCTAATGAGGTCCCAGAAGCCATTCGATGGGCTCTTCAGCTCCATGGAATTTTGAACTAATCATCTCCCCATGTGTACCGCTCCACTTGGTACATGTCCGTAGGGCATGGTCCTGCACATCAAAAACTTCACCCTCCATGGGCTCATTAGTCTTAGAGATCATAGCAATGTCAATCATATTTCATCATTAATTTTATCAAATGCATGCATAAAACCCCTAGCATATCATCCAATAGCTCAAAGACATTATAATGACCTACTATACAAAGCTAAAGAAAAAGACAAAATGCCCTATTGGACCAACATCCATAAGAAAAGGTAAGTTTCCAAAGGATATCATCCAAGCCATGTAACACGAAGTGGTGTGGTCAAAGGATGTCCAAACATAGTGAAAGACAGGGGTGAATATTATCTGTGGGTGCCTTTGTAGGAGGTGAGTCATACCTGTCATGGATGCAATTCTTTCCAAGCCCTTTATTGCCTTTATTCTTTCTTTTCTTTATTAATTTTTCTTACTTTTTATTTCAAGGTCTAGCTAGAGGACACTGCCTTGGTGTGGTGACCAGAGCTGACAGTGTTACCCACAAGTACTTTCACAGAGATGATAAGGTTGGCTTGTGATGAGACCCCCTTTCCCTTGGCCATGAAACCAAAGGTCACTGCCCTAGCGTGGTAACCAGATAATGGCAATGTCATACTACTTAGGTACCCATGAACATAATGGGCTAGCTCATGATGAGACCCCCATCCTCTTGGCTAGGTCTTGTTTTGTCATTTTTTCTTCGGGTCCCTCTTATTTCTTGTTGAGAGGATTTTTATTGCCTTCTCGAGGATCCCTGGGCAATGCATCTCTAGGTTTCATTTTTTATGGCTTTTATCTTCTACCAGCTGCTTTTACCTTCTGGGCCTTTAGCCCCTTCTTCCCACAAGATAAGGTGCAACCCCACAAAAGATCATCCTAATGTCCGGACTAAGGGAATGGGGCAGATGAGTGGGAGATAAGATGTAAGAGTGATGATATGATGGTAGCGGATGATGGTCCTTCAAAATCCCCCCTGGTGGCAAACTAATACCTATGGGTACAAGCTTGCTAGGGTACCCTGTCAATCCCCCCAACCATGGTCAAGTGGGTTAGTGTAAGATCCAAGCAGTCATTAGAAATAAAAGGAATGTGATGTATATATCTAAAGGTTATAATGATCAAACATGACACATACCATGATACCTGGACCAACTACCTCATGGAGCAAGAGTCTTCTCTGATACAAGTCCAAGCCGAAGGTGATGGATGTTGCTGCTGATAGGACAAGTTTGATGAAGAAGAAGAAAGATGGGCCCTCCAGGGCCATGCTTAGGTCAATCCTGCTCTCGGTACTCCATGTCTAGGACATGTGGGCCTCGAGACATGATCTCCTAGTTATCCCTAGAAATCGGGGATAACAGTTACCAAATTGGTAAATATGCCCAGAGGCTTGCTCCAACTCCGAAATGACAATGTAAATTCCTAGGGAAAGTGCCTTCGAGTGATTAAATTGGGGCATATGGAAATCCAAGCAAAATTATAGGTTCTCAAGGAAGTGAATGCATATTCATAACTTAATCATTTAATACAGAGAAAGAAACCTTTATAGACATGTAAGTACTCACATGCATCCATTATTTACAATTCAAAAACATAAGGAAAGAAAACACTTATCGGAACCATAGAGTGTGATGCGACTGCTGAAAGGGGTGCTCGTTTCCACCCAACCATAAGCTCAGTCACTCCCAATAGATTTATAACTAGCCACCCCCGAGCTTAATCCACGACGCTTTGAGATTCAATCTCTTACTTCCGGCTCAATGTAATTTAGGGATGAAGGTTACTCTCCTTCTCCTGGTTCAATCTCTAATTTATGTGATTAAAACTCACTATTCCTCCTTCAGTCCTTCCTCAGACCTGATAGTTTCCTCTCTCCTCTCTGCATTTTCTCTGCAGGTCTCCCTCTGTCCACCATGCTTCCTTTCTTTCCTCCCTTAGCAAGATTGTGTGTGGCTCGAATCTTCTAGTCTGTGGTCAGGTACGAAAGCCTTACCGATGGGCAGTCTGCCCCATCTCTCATTAACTCTTGAGGGGGCCTTCCCACCTACCATCCTGACTGGAATTCATTCCTGGTTAGAGGGTTGTTCTGATCTAAGAAAATTAATTCCAGCATGGTACTGGTTCGGTGGAGGTTAACGCAACCATTCTTGATCCCCTCCACCACCTCTTGACAACATTTTGTGGTCTCTCTCTTAGCACATCCCCTCATGCAACACGTAACCATTTTCTATTAAAATAATCAGAATTTACATTCATCGACCTTCTATAGTTACTCAACCCATATAGTTATATTTACAAACTGGGGGAAATAGGGTGTTACAGCCTTGATGTTGTGAATCTCCTTCCAACAAGTTCACTGATCCAATACCCACAATGCATCCATGAGATTCATCACCATCAACTAACTTCTTTAGCTTAGATTGAATCTCTCAAAACCAAAGAAATGCCAACAATCTTCTAACCACAAACCAGAAGCAAAGAGCTATCAACCATTATTCTCCATTAACTATAAGCCTTTCCTTATGAGAGAAGGTCCCTTTTATAGATTGAAAAGGAGGTTAGGATCTCCCCAAATCAAGAGTACAGGTGAGATCCAAATCGATCAGTGGACACCTCATATCCAAAGGTTCTCTTCTAGAAACTTCACGAATTTCAATTTTTTCTCCTCTTTTAGACAATGTCACACCTTGGAGTGATGCAAAAGTGGGCACCTCATATCCAAAGGTTCTCATCTAGAAAATTCATGAATTTCAATTTTTTCTCCTCTTTTAGACAATGTCACACCTTGGAGTGATGCAAACTAAGACATTGTTTCACCCTATAGTGGTGCAACATGCGACACTTAAGGTTGTTGCATGTTGCAATGGTGCAACATGTGACACTCTCTTGAAATAGGGATTTAATGACCCTATAACATGTTTTCATTCTTTCAAAGAAATGTTCTTCTTCAACAATCAAAGCCTTTATGCTCTAGATGATAGAGGATAAGTGAGCATCATTAGTTGTGACAAAATATTGTGTAACAATTGGTTATAAATCAATTGTTAGATCAACAAAGTCTAAACAATGAACAAACAATTGACATAGTGAAGGACGATACCATTGAGGAGCCTTCCATGGACATTGCTATGTTCCTTTGGGGTTGGTGTATAGACTCAGACAATCAGCAAATAGAAGAAATATTTGTAGAAAATACACCAGAGGTTAAAGTTGGTCCTATAGATTACAATTTGCATAGCAAAGGTCCAGTTCCCAACACGTCCTCTTCCCAATATGCTAATGCGCCCCTCGAGAATATTACCCCTCATATACCTACTCCAAAACCAAATATCCCAACCCAGACAAAAGACAAAAATAAACATGATACGGTTGTTCCATCTATAATCAGCAAACCAAGTTCATCCAACCCAATTGTAAACAGTGTCAAATCCAACACAGCTACACCCAACAGGGAGACCAATGGCACACAATCAAACCCAACAATAAGAAAACTAGAAAGGAAAGCTCTAGATTACAACATCATAGAAGATATGAAGGAGAAGAAAACCAATATCTCCATGTTTGATATATTCTTAGTACCACAACAACGTGATATTCTGCATGATTCTTTTAAACCTGATAATTCTCAGAAGAAAATCATTACTACTATTGACGCTATTTCTAAAACTATTGAAGCAAAAGAAGTCCACCTAGTGGAAATCTGGGCTTCCATAGGTGCGCACTCGAAATATCAGGTACCTCCTTTCCTGTTTACCTATGAAACTTTCAATTTCAATGTACACAATTTCTTAGCTGACTCTGGTGCCTCATCGAACATCATGCCATATGTAGTTTGTTCAAAGATAAATGTTGTCATGCAATTAACCAAAAAATAATCATATGGTTAGATAGGATGGATTTCAAAGTGAAAGGAGAAATTAAGTATTCTTAATTAGAATTGCATTTGACCCTAGAGTACATCAGGTTATTGATATTGTTTTGGTTGATATAACTGAAAGTTATGATTTGTTGTTAAGTAGAGACTGGTCATCTAAACTTCAAGGATATTTTTCAACTAAGCGATCCCATTTGTGGCTTCTTTATAAATGTAAACCAAACGAGATCTGTGTGGATACTGACATTTGGACTATGTTTTTTTATGGCTCCAAATCCTAACCAAAGTCGGAGCAGGATGCATCCTCATCAATCCACACCAACACAAAATGCCCACATCTTTCTTATTGGAATTTAAATGCATCAATAACACCACAGATTATGAATCCTTGGTGCAACATTTGAAGAAAGCCATTGACCTTAAGGTAAAATTTCGATGAGTGTTAGGTGATTCAGAAATAATATTCAGATAGGTAAGAAACTACATTCACTGTATGTCTCCACATTTAAGAGTTTACCAACAATAAGTATGGGATATACTTTATTCTTTCGAATCTTTTAATAATGAATTTGTACCTCGTTGTCAAAACGTCGCTACATATATGTTGGAAAATGTAGCTTCTAGATATACACCTCTTAACAATGGTTTCTTTGTTGAAATAATTTACAGGCCATCGATATTGAATAAAATCACAAACTAGCAAGTATTCAATAACAATACTCAAATTATCAACTTCCTCACTATCTCGTCTTCCAGGATTCTATGATCGACAACGAAATTCATCAACAAGACCTTCAAAATTATCGGGATGAAGTAATAAAAATCAAAGAAAATTGTGTCCCAAAGAAAATTGTGTCAAAATTAATGTTATTTTTTTAATTTCAAGAAAGAAAAAAGTGATTTATAAAATATGTGGAATATACAAAATGTCTAGTTAATTGATATCATTATTATTCTATTATATTTTATAAATGATTTCAAACATACAATTAAAAATATATATATAAATTTTCACTTTAAATCTTTTTATATTATAAAAATTTTACATTAAATTGTTTCTCTTAATATTTAATAAATCTAAAATTAAAATAAACCTAACTTAATAAATAACATCACTATAATTATATTATACAGACACTCATATCCGCTTGCATCTTCAAAAACACCTATAATCTAAACCTTTTAGTCTACCGAGCTTTAAGTTTAACCTCAATCCTATGCTTTAATATATATATATATCCATCTTAGTAATTTAACTGTGAAGTCAAGTCCTTTTAAGATGTTAGCCGTGCACTTAGTGTTTTGGGCTGAACAAATATATTCTTTCTAAATCTTGATTTACACTAGAATAAACTAGAATAAAGACATTTTTTTTAAATGGTTTCTATATTAAATCATTTAAAGTTATTATAACAATATATTTGTTATTAGTTTAATATATTATTTTGTGAGAATTTAATTTGCAAGAATTCAAGTGGCATATAAAGGATAACAATCATTCTCCTCAATCATTCAAATTAAATCTAATTGACAATCATTTTAATCTTTACCTTAATCCATATATGATTTAGTTCACCGTATCTTTTTAATATTAAAAAAAATTATTTATTAAAAATTATTTTAAACATATACATAAAAAAAATATGAAGTAGAATATAAGATTTAACATTCTTTTTAATTGGTTAAGATTTTATTTTCTTAGAATATAAGAAAATAGAATAATGGTCCAATCTCTAAAAGCATTAAGTAAAGTCAATCTCTTATAAATTACCAACAGATTATTTTAAATGACTTAAATGGTAATGTGGGTTTTTTAAAATAAACATGATAAATAAACCCATATATCTGAATAACAACAATAACAATTATCCTCATTACAAATTAACAATTAAATTATAATAAATTTCACTGTTTTAAAAAATTAAAAATAAATAAAAATGTTACTTTCAAAACATTTAAGAAGTAAAATTCCAGATTCCTATATAACCAGGTGCAACCAAGTTCAAATCAAGATATGAAAAACATCCTTAATCAAATTGATGATTAAGGCAATTTGCCTAGTAACTGATGAATAGTGAACATAAGCATCCATACAAAAACCATGACCAGAATGAATGACTCAGATATTATATTCAAAATCCATATAAATCGTAGAAGAGTATAAATACCTAATCGATTTAATACAGAGAACGAGGCACCCCGTATGTCAGAAGATTATAAATTACTAATGTGGCTGAAGATAAAACTATTATAGTGTCCAATATAATTGATTAATTATTATCAGACCATATCCAAAAGCTTGAATTATTATTAAAAAACCAATAAGGATCTGGCCCAGCTAAAATGCTCTATGGCCGGACCAGCTGGAATAGTTTACTGCCGGACAAGGAAAGCAAACAGCATTGCCACCAAGAGGAATACGTAGCCATTCATGCAGCTCTCATGAATCCCCACACCTGCATGAGACGAAAATACTCAAAACCCTAATTAACAGATTCCTATATAAAACCCTAATTTTGTGAATGTTGGCAGAGTTTGAAAAAACCGTTTTCACCCAGATGATAATAGGTTACTGTGATAATGCAAAGTTATGATTTATAGCTCGTTTCATATGCTTACCATGGCTGGAAGGGCCAGGAGCAGGAGCAGGTGAATGACTGGCCTCGGACTGTGGAATCGGCAGAAGAGCGGTAATGATCACCGTGAACAGTGCAAGAAGAAAAGCTCTGATGTATGCCATTTGAAGTCCTGGAATATATACGCCTTCAAACTCCTCTTGCTCAAATCTTAAGGACTCTCAATAAAATCAAAGCAGAAGAAGCGTTGAGATTTGCTGTGAGAAGAAGAGGAGAGGGAGAAGAATTTATAGGTGGAGAGGACATGAAGGGTCAACAGATAGTTGCGCTAAAATAATAAAACACGCGCCGGTTCCGGCACTACAAACGCAGTGGAAATAGGAAAACGTCGGTACAACGTTCGTTACAGGCTACCCACTAACATTGCTCCAATTTATCTAAAATGATGAAATGATAAGTAACGGCTAGTTATATCTATCCGGAATTTACGGGAGCACTGATAACAACGACAACTTCGTGCCGGTAATAAACCCTAAAAAAAAACATGTCAACCTACATCTCTGTTAATCCTTGGTTTAGTTGAATTGGATTATAAAATACATTAGTAAATTTATTTAACTCATCATGTTGGAATAATGCTTACAATATAATTGGTTTGGATTTGATTTGAATTTGTTGAAGATTTGTTGGACGTTGTTGAGAGATTCTCTCACAACTATCTCTATATTTGAAGATAGTTAGATCTGATTCCAACTATATATATTGTTAATATTGTATATAATATTGATAATAAGAATATTTTAGTGTGCTATAGCTTCTCTCTCTAATTTTATCATGGTATCAGAGTTTATCACATCTCTATGTTAATCCTTGGTTTAGTTGAATTGGATTATAGAATATATCAACAAATGTATTTAACATTGTAGATTTTCTAGATTTACTATATATAAATTATAAAGTAGTTAAAAGATGTGTTATAAAAATGGTTATATAAGTTATTATTGAATGGCTTTGTTTAATTGTTCTATGTTTTTGTTTTCTTTGTGGGAATCCGTAAACATAAATTTGCAAGAAATTACATTTTTTTGTTTTTTAAATTGCATTTTTGAATGCAGAAATAGATTCAGTCTTATGAATAAATCCTGAAATATTAGGATTATACAGATTTAACCACTCAAATTTGCAGATTCAACAATATATTTAGGAAAATATGCCAAAAAAGAAAAAAAAGCCTAGCAGATTTAGACTATAGCTTATTGAATTGTTATATTTGAATTGTTATATTGAATAAGTTTAATATGTACTTTATTGTAAATGACTAAGTTTTTCATCTTACCAAAAATGAGTACAAGAAAAGTTTAGTATGTTTTTTATCATGTTTAAGTAAGTTTGCTTATTTTGCTAAGATGAGCATAAGAGAAGATGGAAGTTTCATTAGGAACGTTTGGGAATATAAAGATGCAATTTTTAAAATAGATTTTTTAACTAGTTGTTGGGTTTGTCTACTTTAACTATGATGTTTCATTGTGGTGTTTTGAAATTGTGGATTGTTTTTTAGGTATTGGTTTTAATATCTAAACTATTATTATTTATATTTTTAACATTTGGGGTTAGAGTTAACGTGGACATGATATATTTCATGAATTGGTTTTAATCTCTAAACTATTATTATTATTTGTATTTTTAACATTTGGGGTTAGAGTTAACGTGGACATGATATATTTCATGAGAAAGGTCTATAAATTTGTTTACAAGGCATCCCTTTATCGATGGAAGGCCTTTTTAGAAAGATTGTCATTGTGGATTTAGGAACATATCAAGAGAGTGGTAGAGGGAGAATACAAGTTTGTTCTAGCAAGTGTTCATAATGGTGTTGATCCTAGACAAGGTGAACAACTTGTAGTAAGAAAAAAGGGAGCTTTTGTGTATGCAAGCATGCTACTATGGAAAGTTGAGGCTCGGGAATCTGTAGTAGTCCAAGAACGATTATTGAATCTCCTTTTGGTTTGTGGAGTTGCCAGATAGTTTTCCTAAAACTATCAAAGAATAGGGGGATAAAAGCTTAGTGGAGTCACCAGGTAAGCTTGTAGGAAAAGGTATTCAAGGCAAGTCTTACCAAAAGATTTGTCATTGAGGAATATTGACTCAGTGTTCTCCGGCAACGGCACCAAAATGTTATCGCACAGTTTGTAGTTTAGGTCAAAGGCTAAAGGATAGAGGCCAAACTGGTGTAACAGGAACCTTCCCCACCCAATGCCACCTTAATGGGGAGGTTCTTTCTATTTAGGGAGGTTAGCCCAGGGGAGACGTCCCCGGCAACTTGGGGTTTTGAAGAGGCAAAGGTATGAAGCTAAAGTAAAAGTTCCTCCTCACAGGTTACCACCTAGGTCAGATAATCCAGCTAAACATCCAATAATGAAGTGTAGCTCCAAATGAAAACACCTGCTCGGAACAAGACAACAGCAATATAGTATATATGCAGGCTACAACTCAATGGGTTAGTACTTCAATGACTATCTGATAACAATTGATAAGCAATGTAGAAACAATAGATATCGATGAGGTAAACTCTTTATCAATTAGCTATGGAAAAAGCATCAATTCATTAATAACTATCAAGATGATCAAGCCAACAATGCATCCAAACAACACTTTACTCAATAAATGTTTCAAATCATCATTTAATTGCTTATGTTCAACACTTGCTGCATCAAGATGAGATAACCAATTGTGACGTCAGCCTTAGTTAGGTTAGTTTGTTAGTTAGGGTTTCAAAATTTAGAGTTTTGAGAGTGGTTTTGTACACTAAGACTTCAACGTTGGAGGCTAGAGATCAATGCCTTAGGGTATATGGAGCCAAACAAGATAAAGGCACAAGGTTTTGAAAGGATGAAGACTTAAAGACAAGAGGGAAGGGTTCTAAAGTGCTGCAAAGGCAGGGACCTAGAATCAAAACCCTAGGGGAAAGAGGCTCACTCTGGTGTTGCTTAAGCAAGGCCTCATGCTCTTTCCTCCTTCCTTAGGTCAACTTGGAAAAATGGCTAGCATAAACGATAAATTTAAGGGATGAGGTGAGAGAAAGTGTTGTAAAGACAAGGCTTTCAAACCCTAGAAGATGATGGCCCTAGGTGTAGATAACCTAGGCCTAGAACATCACCCTCTTTCAACCTATAAAAATCAATGCTAGCTTAAGGGAAGAAGGAAAATGAGTGTAGCAAAGGCTAGGCTCAATCCCTCTTCTTCAATGGCTAAAAAATTTCTCTCTAAGGGGACATGTAACAATGAACTACTTGTGTGCTTGTTACCTAGGGTTTCAAATAAGCAATTTAATAAGCAAATGCAAAAAATTAGACCTACAACCATTCAATTAAGAAGTTTTGCAAGAAAATCACTTACACATCATGAAGAAAGCATGTGCAAACCCTAGTTGTAAACCTTCCTTGGAGAGAAATGCCAAAATATGCCAAAAAATCCTTCCAATAACAAGTGTGCCTCACTTAGAAAGAAAATATACCCTAAGAGGGCGCAAAAATCAGACC
>CBVK0100830319.1:0-26852 GCA_900067695.1 Picea abies
AAGACCTAATAGAAGCTTCCGCTTCTAGAAGGATCTTTCTCTAGATGCTTCTCTTAATAGACATATTTAGTATAAATAAGGGTCAAAGTTATGAAAACCCTAGCTTGGATATTATTCTAACAGAGCACTGCTCGATTGGAGGTTTCCTCCTCGAAGAGGCCTGTGAACATTGCTTTCTGAATCTAATTGCTATTTCTATTGCTATTCTTATATCATTTCCGTGTTATTGTGAAGATTATGCTAGATATTTTATTGTTATTCTACCATTTCTAGCATTTTATTTCTGTTCTGCATATTTTATATATCTGGTATCTTGCAGAAACTCTCTGACTCCCTCGGGCTGTCCCCTCTACATATTCTGACAAAAATTTAAACATCCAACCCTCTGGAAGACCTCTCTGATCAAAGGTTCAACATCAAACAACTGTATATCACAAGGCTTTGTCCTGACTACACTCCCACCCTTGTGAGACTTCTTTTGATGAGATGTATCCATTTTCTATTATGGGAGGAAAAATAATACAATAATTAGAGAGATATGAGAGGCCAAACAAGGACATAGGTATTAGGATTTGGAATGCTGATCTTTTAGAGCAGGCTTCTTCTAAGGCTTTAGAGTTTTCCTTTTATTTGACTTCCGAGCTAATGAAAAGGAAATATTATGGCTTAAGAAAAGGAAGAAAAACCTCCAGGGAAAAGGATATGTAAGGAAGCAACAACTGTCAAGGTTTTTTAATCTAACATTCCACCACCATTTGCAAGGTCATAACCATTTAAATCAATAAGGCTCTTTAAAATTTCAACATAGACATATTATAGACTTGGAATAACAATGAAAATATAAAGGATTTAAGTTGATACAGGCCATGCAAAGATAGGATAACAATGATGAGTTTTATGCACAGGTTCGTAGTGTTGGAACATGGGATCTGTAGCACAATTCGTAGCAGATTATTTAGCATAAACAACAAGGGCCAAACAATAGATAGGCACGAAAACTCTGATAGCATGATTTGTTCAATTGTAGTGGAATATGCTGAAAATACTGCAGATAGGTTGAGAATTTGGTGATAGAAAAAGTAAAGGGGCCGGTAGGTAAAGGGATCCACAATTCACAATGCCCGGTGCTATGAAAATTGAGCACAACCTTAAATTGATCTTCAACAGAGATCAAACGAATCAAGGAGTACCTGTACACCATGGCTTGACTGTAAATGTGCTTCATATAGCATGAAACCATCTGCAACCACTCTAACCTTCAATTCCCCTTTGTCATCTAATCTGTAGTAGAATCCGCAGTGCCTGTCTAGACTTAGGTGTTTCTGCAGCACCAAACTAGGAGCAAATTCAAATCTTGAGAAAACAGTTAGACAACCTTAAATGAGTAAATCTCAAATTATTTCCTTTAAATTATGGATGTTGAAAACAATGAGATTGACTGACACCAACTTCATAAATTAAATAATGGTTAAAGAGGAAAGGTGTACTCAAGATGTGCTACGAAAACTCTTGATGAGATGGCAATGTACTAATATGACTTGATTTGACCTTCTAATGGGTAGAGGGACAAAGTGGAGGGGTTTAAGCACATAGTGGAGGTAGTGACATGTCAGACTAGTGGTGGCATAAGGGTGATGGTGATGGATGTCTAATCGTGTGATCAAATGAAGGTATGAACCATAGGTATGAGCCAACATTCAACCTTACATTTATTTAGTGCTAATACATAAGAAAGACCATGATGAAAAAATCAAAAGAAAATCTTAAACAAGACTAAGGATAAAAATTAAAAACCTAAGGAAACATTGTATACCATTCATAAGCTCTTTCTGATAAATTTTTCATAATCAACCTCACCGTGACATCATCATATTCAACTCGGTGAAATTCAAAAATCTCAAGAAATAAGTGCATATGCCTCTTTGCATCGATTGTCCCATATCTAGAAAATTCCTTTAAAGTTCCCTTATGGAGAACATGGAGCTCATGTTGTTCACCTATGAGATTAATAGGGGAATCTCTTACCCTCCTTCTATTTCCAAACCCTGGGATTTCTTGGTTTCTTGCAACATCTCTTTCGCCTCCTTTTCTCTCCTCATGATGCTCATTTCGGGGCTGTTTGTCTCTCACTGCCATTTTTGAGGAGGTTTTAGGATCATACTTTTCACTTCTAAGGACAAAGAGTTTCTTACTTTTACTTCTGGTAATGGGTCCCTTGTATTCATCCAGCTTCAATCTTGACCTTTGTTATTGTGCTGCTCTAGCCAATCTTTGGTTTCTTCGATCTTGTCATTCTTCTCTCCTTTGTCTTCGGAGGATTTCTCTTTCTTCTTATTGGAATAAGATCTTCCAGGGCCCTTCTAACTCCTCTCAAGTATGGGATGTTTATATTACCGAATTATACAACTGGTGCAAAATTCTTCCTTGATTATTCAATCCAATTTCTAAATGGGGCTGATTACCCTGGGGTAAATTCATATATTCTTTCAAAAACGCTCAGACAAGTTCCAAATTTTCATTTCATGTCCTCAGTATGGTCGCCAAAAATGTTGATGCTTGAATCCGTTAGGACCCAAATGACAACCTCATGAGGATACAAATCCTCCTGCATTTTTATAGAGGTGGTACTCCTCTGTTCGAGATTTTTTTTAAATGTGGGACTTTTATAGAAGTCTGTCGAAGGAAAGTAAATATATATATAAAATAAAAATAAAAAATGTTATTTATTTATTTTATTTTAAAATAAAGTTCCTGATAATGGAATAGGAAACACATACATTCATACATTTAAAGCAAATAAACATAATTTCCTCACATCCATCATAGTAGGGCTAAAGATTTATGATCACATAAAAAATTAAAATAAAATGATCCACATGGATAAGAGAACTTTGACAGAGTGATACATGGGAAACTCAAATGAATATAATGATAGATCAACCTCAAATAATTTATATTAAGAAAAACTGGGTTACAATGTACAATCGAGATTGTTCCCAAAATAGCTCTCTTGGAATTTCTAAAAAATATATAGTTCAATAAATATTCTCTGAAATTAAAGTGAGTTTGTCATAATGATTGGGATTGGGGCTCTCATGGACCATAAAACAAATATGTATAATAATGAAGTTCGTAGAAATAAGAAATTGGGCGGAGGAAGACATCAAGACCTGATAAGAAGAAAAAGGAAATTATTAGTCTTTGGTTAAACCTTTTTATTTAAAGAGGTGTAGTAACTGGATGAAGAGATTGATAAAGGCAAAAAGATGTGATCAATATGAACTTACTATGATGGTATCTCCTATTTGTCACTTGATCTCTGATGTCCTTTTATGGCTTTCATCGGTGGTTACATGAACCATCTCAACCATCCTTTGGCCTTCATTGATAAGTTTGTCGACAACCTTTTTAAACCACTCCTCGATGTAGCTCCTCATTGGCGCCATGTTGATTTCATGATGGATTTTTATATTGAAGACCTCTCCTTCCAAGTCCCTTAGATCAATAGAAAATTCCACAAAGCTTCTTCAATATCTTGATTTTTAATCGAATAGTTGCCTAGCCAGTTTTCCACGTCATCTTCACTATAATCAAGAATGCCATAGAATATTTCAAATGATAACCCTTTAAAGATATCAACTTGTTCGTCAAATGCTTGCTTGGTTAAGAACAACAAGTTGAGTATCAATTTGGGGTCTTGGACCTTATTGGTGCTCCTAGATAGGTCTATCTTAGTCAACTTTTTGAATAATTCTTCTCTTCTGGTTATGGCCTAGCTGCATGCTTGGACAATAATATTCAGGTTCTTAACCTTTTCCTTCTAGCATACATTTAGTTGTTTTATCTGGTTCGGGGAAGGGATATCCTCCTCTCTTCTTCTCAAATATGTCATATTGGTAACTTTAAAACCAAAGGGTACAACCGCATCGAGGTAAAAACCTTCCTCATTTTCAAATCTGCCTGTAAATATTCATGAAAAGAGTGTGCTCTCATTCCAAAAGAGACCATGCTCTTTGACATCTCCCAAGCCTCTATAATTAGTTCAATTCTTTTCTTGATATTCTTCTCCACATAGCCTCGAGCTGATGTGAGAAGGCTTGCTACTCCTTTTGATTTTTCCACAGGTGTGGTAGGCCCGATCATTGCTAAAGGACTAGCAAGTATTGGAAGAGGCATTAAAGTTTCCTGCAATTCTTTGATTCGTTCCTGTTAGCACTCTGTAAATTTGTTTGGATGATAAACAAATGACATGGGTAACTATTTCAACCAACTTAAGGCTGGATTCTGACCCTTCCAAGCAGAGAGGGCTCTCTCAAATGTGTAAATACTGGAAATACTCAAAAATATTTGGCGATAGGCAAACAGAGGTCAGATTCTACAATAGGATAAGTTTTTGAAGGGGTTGGTAGGACTAACAAGAGATCAGGGTGATTGGGAAATGGGGTCAAATTTTGAAATCATATGAAAATTTACAAGCTACGTATTCTCGAGGGAACATAGGCAAAATAGGCACTATGTTCAGCCAAATAAGAAATATGAGATGGTAGTTGGAAGAAGAGGAGAGACTACCATACCAAGGGGCATATGAAAAGGAATGAGTCTCTTGATATGACTTTAGAAGAAAGAACATAAAGGCTGGACACCGAAAACAGAGCACCAATCAAGGGTGAATTCTGAACCAGAAACCAATAAGCACATACCAAGCATAATCAGTGTAAGAAGGAGCACTAGAAAAAAAAATTCCTTCTTTTACTTAAATATTATTATTAGCAACAAAACAAATTCATGAAGATGGAATACATGAAAACATATTGAACATTAACACCATGATGAATCTCAGCTATCCAAGAAAACCTTGTTTGCTTGTATTGAAAATCACAAGAAATCACAAAATTTTCCTGCTACAAGGGCATGCCCCTTTCTAGCCAGTCGAACCATTCATTTATCTTTTTAAAAATATATATAGATAAATTACATATGAGACTCAAAAAATGGATCATCTCTTCCAAGATTTCGAAAATAGATATCAGTTACAGAGGGAGTAACTTATCAAAACCAAACTCCTACTTTCTCGGGACAGTTACAAAAAGAAGTCGAAATACCTGGGATCTTTCCACTAAATTCCATTTGTCTACAATATCATAAGAATCCCTGAAATATATTCGATGTATCTTGTCATGTGGTTTTATTTCAGCTTTTCAATTTCTTCCTTTAACGTGTCAAGCCAGCTAGGCCTATCTTCTTTAGTTCTTTTGACTGTTCCAACTTTAACCTCCTCCTTTCATTGCTTTTTCCTTTTTCTCTTGCCATATTGTGTGTGGTATCCATATGTGTATCCATTAATTATCAAATCCCTCATAATAAGATTCAATCTGATCTCTTTGCTTGATTTTGGCTCATTAACAGATTTTGTGCGAGATTTTGTTGTTAGGAATTGCGCAACATGCCTTTTTCCCTTTTTACTTGATAGTCCTGTCACATTATTCAAATTCCATGGTTTGCTGAAAACCCCTAGATCTTTCTCCTTAGATTCCTCTAGTTTCCCAGGGAACACGAGCCTATTTCCCTCAACTGCACATGAATTTTATGAGTGATTCGATTTTCCGGTATCCTGGTCTGGAATAAACCGTCAATTACCCAAAATAGAGTAATTTTGCCTGTGTTTTGAGTAACAGTCACCATCAAGAACTAATCATGGGCTACTGAAGAAAGTCCTTACAGGGATAACAACTTCTCACGTTCGACCATCAATTTCCAATGATGAGTATTAAATTGGTTATTTGGCAATGCTTACTTGTCACTGTGTGGACAAATGATACCTAAACAGGTGTCTCGAGATGATTAGACTGGCCGTCAAGTTTCCTTTCCACATTTGACCCTTGGATTTGACCCATTTAATGAAATTTAACATGTGATTTCGAGGGTGTGATGGGGTGGTTTTGAGTTTACCCACTTTTCCCCCGGAAATGTGTCTGAGGCCGCCACATACCTTTGCGGGTAAACCACAGTTGAAATTTCGGGCCCGCTTAGAAATTTTAACCTCTGTGCTATTTCCAACTCCGAAATCTCTCCCAACCATTGATCTCAGTGGATGATGATCTATGCCCTTTCGAGCTCAATTTTCCTAACACCTCTGCCAAATTTAATCTCTTTTTCCATTTCTGGCACTTCCCCAAATTTATCTGACTTCTAAATCAGTTTAGCACCTCGCTAACCTTGAAATATCTGTTTCACACCAAAAATTTAAATGGTGATAACAATTCCTTTAACCTGACATTCTCTGATTCAAGGCCTCCAATAGAATTATATAGAGAATCTCTAGTTTCTCGGTGAATTTGGGAAATTTGGGAAGGATGCATGTTCCGTAGGTTAATATCTAAACGAGATTTCCCATTTTTTTTCTTTACATATCTTTTCTCAATAATCAAATTTTTGGACTCACTATAAAAAACAGTGCTCTGAAATACAAAACACTCTTCTTCATTGAATGTCTCACTCTCAATTATTTCCATCTGAGGATTCTGGTGAGGAGTGTTCTCTAGCTGGTCGACATTGGGAAACACTTTCTCGATGTCAATTTCGAGTTCCATATCCTCAAGGGAGAGGTCATGGATGTCACTTTCACCTTGAGGTCCCTCCTCCTCTTGCACCATGTTTTTTATTTTCTTATTCAAGGGAAGCTTGTGAGAAATTTCAATTTTTCTTGAAGGAGGGTTCTTATCTCCTCATCCACCTGAAGAATTGTGGGTTAATTTCTTAATTTAGTGGGGAATTGGAATGCCACTTCAAGATGTTGCACTCTTTGGAGTGACAATTAGGGATTGGGCACTTTTCTCACCTGGACCTTTTCCTCTATGCTTGTGCGACTCATTGGTGTTGAGTATCCTTTTCAGGTCACCAATGTCACGAGAGAGAGTGCCTGAGACATTATCTCCATATTCATTTAGAATATCATTAATGACAGAACTTTTGAAACCAACAACTAATATATGTTCTACAAAATTTCCGTTAGGGTTGAACCCTTTTACTCTTTCAACATATTTTAGATTGAGGCTGTGGAAGTGGCCCACAAATTCCTCAATCTTGTTCATATTTTTGAATATGAAGTCCCCAACTTTCCAAGGCAGAGGTATGAAATGATTTTTTCTCTTTTCATAGAAAAAATGCAACCAATAGTTGTACTACCTTACTATTTCAGCAACAAACATTTTTTCAAATATGTGGCACAGAAGGAAGGATTTTCCTTGGAACAAAAAATACTTATAATGTTATAATTCTCCATTTGTTTTAGTGTCCCCTTCCTATCCAGGAACTTACTCACTTGGTAATACATCCAGGGAGTGTCCTTTCAAAACAACAAGCCTTTAAAAACTGAGACAAAATCATTAAAAACTTCATAAAAATGTTGGGAGGCCTCGTGCCTCCATAATGTTTGATACAAGAAGGTTACTGGGTTGAATTCACAAATTACATTCTTACACATAAATAATCTCGGGAACTGAAAACAATGTGCTATCATGAAAACCAAATAAGATTACATAAAGAATTTCTTCTCCTTCTTGTATTGCAACAATTGGGAAGAGATCTCAGTATTAACCACTGAGATCAATGCATTGAGCTTGAGTATAATAGACATTTTTTCCTCTTTCCCATAAAACAATAGATACAGAGACATCCCAGTGCTATCCTTGGGGGTTTTCCTGCTTTCCCATAATGCTTCTGTCAGCTTCAGATGCCAATTCCTCTGGTTGCTATCAACAATTTTCTTCAATATCTGCACAAGTGTTTTGTTCGTGGATTCAACAAGGCCATTTCCTTGTGGATAATAATTCGATGATTGACCCATGATGACCCCATATTGTCCAAAAAACTCCATGAACTTTGAACCAATGAATATCGAACCATTGTCTTTGATAAATTTATCAGGGACACCAAACCTTGACAAAATGTTGTCCTTGAGGAATCTAATCAATTCTTTGACATCAACTTTCTTTAGCACCACTTCTTCTGGCCATTTTGTGAAATAATTGGTAGCTTTCAGAATGTACATATGCCCCTTGCTAGATTTCAGATTAATCAACCCAACAACATCAAGTCCCCACCGGGAAAATGGTTGTTCCATTGCTTCGTATTCTGCCTCATTATTCGTGCATGGAAACTCCAGTCGTACAACGTGGGGATGCGTCATCTTATCTAGTCTTATGAGAACAATTCCAACTTCATTTCTAGATTTAGAATAGGCTCCATCAAATGACATTCTCCAGTAGCCTTCAAACAAACATTCTAGACCTTCCAAGTCTTGAAATTGTTCTAGGATTTCGTTGTGCTCCATGTCCAAGATAACATAGTTTCCAATCCCAACATCTATGTAATCTTCCATTAATTCATTATCCTTCTTCTTGAACAAAAATGATTTTCTGGGTTCACGAGGTACTTTAATCATCGCTCCTTCCTTCCCTAGTAACATCATACAACTATCGTTGTTCATTATATATCCATCGATCATGGAGGTCCAATATCTTCCCATCACAACCCCATATGTTGGAGGCAGGTCTACCACAATAATATTAAAAACTGTGATGATATGGGGGGCTGCTGTAATCTAGGCATACAAATCCTTGATTTTTGTGTATGCCGTCACTTTTCTAGAATCGATTGCATATATGATCTCACCAGTTTCATAATACTTAGTGGAACTCATGCCCAAGGCTTCCATGACCACAAGTGGCATTATATTATTTTTTGCACTAGTATCAACTAAACAATTATGTAATGCAACATCATGGTTTTCTATTGAAATGTAGAAGGGCAGAAATTTACCTCTTAGCTTAGCAGTTGACGGGATTTGGTTCTATTTTGGAGTGGTAACAACAACTTCAGTTCTTTATGATGGATCTTCCAACAACTTCAAGATGTTTTTCCTCTGCTGAGGAATCTTTACCACTTTCGTAAAAGGAAGAGTTATCCTTAACTTAGTTAAGTCCTCCATGACATTATATGTCATTTGAGTTGAGCTTGATGCCATGTGTTTCCTTGTGGTTGTAACTGTCACTTTTGTAGCACACCCATTTCAGAACTCTGGGCTTACTCGCGCTTTGATACCCATTTGTACACACCATTTGTACAAAGCTCATACATATATCATATATCCCATGCATTTAAACAAATAAACACATTTAACTCAGAGTAAAACATATCATTATTTCTATAATTAAACAATCCATAGCATTCCATATTAATTCATATACACAGCGGAAAACATGATAACATTTACAGTAGAGACATGATAAAATGTGATAAAACATAGTTAGACACTTATCTTGTAACAATGTTGGGATCCACCAACCAAATGCAAGCCTTCCATGAACCTCCTAGCCTTAGACCGCACTACTCATCAACTCAGCAGTGGGTCACCCCCGAGCTGGGACTAAGCTCCACCCCAAGGCAAGGAATCTGTGGGTCACCCCCGAGCTGGGACTAAGCTCCACCCCAAGGCAAGGAATCTAGGCTCAGGCCGAGGTTACAGGGAAAACAGTCACACACAACCACAAGGACGGAATGCTCTCCCAGGAATCTCCCACGCTCACTACCCATAGACCCTCATTCCCCACATGCCTGTTCCACCCCAGGAGAATGCACCTTCTCTGTCACCTGGACAGTTCTTTGGCTGCCAATCTCCCTTACCTTGGGTTACAGGAACAGACTAGACCGGAAGTCTCTGGGCTCTATGGCAGCTACAGGGTTCCTTCCAGGAGTTCTCTCCTTCCCCTGCACACTCTCTCACCTGGAGGGAGTCTCTCATAGGCCAACAAGCCTCATGCAGTCCAGTACTATGTAGTCTCAACAATCCCACGGGAAAATAGACATAGGCTTTCCAAAAACTGGTTCGACAATCATAGGATGGCTTCACAATCACGGCTTCAGAACAGGGAATGATCGCATAGGCTCGCTCAACTTTCCCAAACAAGCAAAGACTCTTCCCCAGATTCAACACGGGCTTCTCATAGGCTGGGGTTACACGCACGAGATTTCTCAGAATCAGACACAGATATTCGAGTCACAGGGTCTTCCGAAGGTTCTCTAGAGGAGTCGGGTTAGTCATACTATTCAGATCTCCGTACGCGTTCAGACAATTCGGTGGAATGGGAATGGAACCTTCTCACATCTCACCCTGGCCATTTTATTCGCTTGCACCAGGGTTGACACTTGTCACCCATGGAACTGCATGCGTTCCACCAGCACACGTTCCTCCCACCACTTGGGAATTCACGTGTCCTTCCAAAAGGACTTAGGATAAAAACATATGATGCACATATCTTTTGGAATAATATTAAAATATTATTCCCAGGCTTAAGCCCCCCTAGGCTTAGCCCCTAGGATCAACACTTATCCCCTTTCCCACCTTCCAGCCCCTAATTCCTTGCCCACTCTGTGGATGCTCAGTCCCCCTTCACTCATTCGTCATGGTCGGTCTGCACCTGTTGGTGTTTATATTTTATTAAGTGTTCTGCATGATTACATATACAACAACTATCTCCTGACCTTCAATACTCAGGCTCCCTGGCCTAACAACACATAAGCCTCCAGCTTATGAAAACTTGTCTCACCAGCCTATAAAACATGATTACAATTCCTTTCCAAACATGGTTTACAACGGGGCTTGGCCTTGGGGACACTACAATTCCCCTCCCCTTATTTTTGCACTGTCCTCAGTGCAACTTACACTATCTCTGCAAGTCTTTCAAAATTTTCAAAAAGATGCGGGTACTCTGCCCGCATAACCTCTTCATGCTCGCATGTCGCGTCCTCAGGACCATACCAGGTCCACTGGACCTTTACAAGCTCTATAACTCGATTCCGGAGCTATTTTCTTTTCCTGTCCAATATGCGCACAGGATGAACTTGTAGGACACCTTCTGGTTCCACCTGAATCACAGTCCAATCGATAATATGATTAGCATCAGGTACATATTTCTTAAGTAGTGAAACATGAAACACATTATGTACAGTCATAGATGCAGGTAATGAAAGCATGTATGCAACTGGCCCAATCCTTTCCAGGATCTCAAATGGCCCACAAAATCTTGCTGCCAACTTGGTGCAACTTCCCAGCTTCAGGGAACTCCTGTTAGTTTTCACTTTTAGGAAAACATGATCACCCACTTTGAATTCTCTGTGGTTTTTGTTACTATCAGTGTAACTTTTCTGCCTGTCCTGGGTAGCTTTTAGATTATGTTTAATTCTTATCATTTGGTCTTCCATCTCTTTGAGCAGTTCAGGCCCAACTACTACTCTGTCAGCTGGATTATCCCAGCTCACTGGAGTGTTGCACTTACTTCCATAAAGCGCTTCGAATGGGCTCATCTTCAATGATGCATGATACCCATTATTGTAGGCGAATTCTACCAAATGCAGGTAGTCTTCCCACCTTGATGGTTTATCCATCACATACATTCTTAGCATGTCTTCTATTACCTGGTTCACCCTCTCTGTCTGACCATCAGACTCAGGATGATACGCTGTACTAAAGTTTAGATTCGTTTCGAATCCCTTGAACAGTCCTTTCCAAAAATTCAAAGTGAATTTCGGGTCTCTATCAGACACAATTGTCTTAGGAATTCCATGCAAGCATGCAACTTCTTTTAAGAAGATATCAGCAACATCTGTTGCCCGGTGGGTGGTTTTCAGTGGAATAAAATGGGCAGCTTTAGTAAGCTTGTCCATCACCACCATGATTGAATCATGCTGCTTTCTTGTTCTAGGTAGTCCAGTGATAAAATCCATTGTTACCATGTCCCATTTCCATTCAGGAATAGGTAAAGGCTCCAGCAACCCTGCTGGGTGCCTGTGCTCAGCCTTAACCTTTTGGTACTCCATACATCTGGTGATATATTTAGCGATTTCTTTCTTCAAACCTGGCAAAAAATAATGGCTTTTGACTGCTGCCATAGTCTTCTGATATCCAGGATGTCCAACATAAGCCACGCTATGCATCTCCTTTAGAATTGCCAACTTCAACTCTCGAACATTGGGTACATACACTCTATTTTTATACAGAAGTAAACCATTAGTTCCCAAGGTGTAACTTTCCTTGGTCTGTGGTCTCTCACGCTGCTGTAGCTTTGCTACAAGATTTTTGTACTTCAAACCAGCATTTGCAGCTTCCAAAATTCTGTCTTTCATCTTAGTCTGGTACATGCTAATGGATGTAGCATGTAATTCGTGCACTTTTCTGCTGAGTGCACCAGCCACCTTATTTTCTTTCCCTTTGATATGCTTGATATCAAAGTCATATTCGCACAGAAACTCCAGCCATCTGATTTGTCTAGCATTTAAGGTCGGCTGATCAAATAAATACTCCAGACTGTTATGGTCTATTCTCAACTCGAATCTCTTGCCCAGGAGGTAATGTCTCCATTTCCTCAAGGTGTAGATGATTGCTGCCAGCTCTAAATCGTGAGTGGCATAATTCTTCTCATGTTCCTTCAACTTTCGGGATTCATAACAAACTACAAATCCCTCTTGGCTGAGAACTCCTCCCAGCCCCTCCTTACATGCATATGTGAAAACTACGTAATCCTTGTTTGGATATGCAATCTTCAGGATTGGAGCACTAGTTAGCATCTGCTTCAATCGTTGGAAGCTACTCTCACATTCTTCAGTTCACTGGAACTTCTTCTCCTTCCTTTGCAAGGAAGTGATAGAATGAGCTATCTTTGAGAATCCAACTATAAACTTCCTATAGTAACCTTCCAGACCCATAAAAGATCTAACTTCTACCACACTCCTCGGTGCTGGCCATTCTCGAATGGCCTGTACCTTTTCAGGATCCACAATGATCCCTTCTTTAGATATTATATGTCCCAAGTAATGGATCTGCCTTTGGTAAAATGAGCACTTGCTCAGTTTTGTGTACAACTAGTGTTCTCTCAACACATGCAACACCATTCTCAGGTGTTGTTCATGTTCTTCCTCTATCTTGGAATACACCAAGATATCGTCCAGGAAGACTATGACAAACTTGTCCAAATAATCTCTGAACACTCCATTCATTAAGCACATGAAAACAACAGGTGCATTTGTCAGTCCAAACGGCACCACTGTGAACTCATAATGACCATACCTTGTTCTAAAGGCGGTCTTGCTGATGTCCTCATCCTTTATTCTCACTTGGTGATATCCAGATCTGAGATCTATTTTTGAAAATATTTTCACATCCTTCAACTGATAAAAAAGACCATCAATCCTTGGCAGAGGATACTTGTTCTTGACAGTGACCTTATTCAACTGTCGAAAATCAATGCATAGCCTCAACGTCCCATCTTTCTTCTTCACGAATAGGACCGGGGATCCCCATGATGACAAACTGGGGAGAATGTAACCTTTCTTTAGTAGCTCTTCGAGATGCAATTGCAACTCTTTCAGCTCTGGCGTACTCATTCTATAAGGAGCTTTCAAAACTAGAGTTGTTCCAGGCATCAATTTTATAGAAAAATCAATGTCCCTCCTCGGAGGTAGTTCAGGTACCTCCTGAAATACATCCTTGAACTCCTTGAGTACTTCATGGTCTTCCAGATTTGATGCTACATCTTGGGATGCTTCTTCCACCCAAGTTGCAAATAATTGACAACCTTTCCAGTAACATTTCTTCAGCTGCATGGCTGAGATTTCCCTCACAGCCATGGCTCTGGGAATTCCTTGGACTGTTACCCGATTTCCCTCTTTTTTCAAGCATGTGAACCTCTTTTTACGACAATCTAGAAGGGTATGGTGCTGGTCCAACTAGTCCATCCCAATTAAGCAATCATATGAGCCTAAAGGCAGAATGTTCAATTCAGCCTTAGTCCTCATTCCTTTCATGTCCACTGAACAAGACTTAACCAATTCAGTGACCTCCTCTTGGTCCCTGTGGCTAACTGCATTAACCAATACTTCTCATGTTTGATTCTCATTAGATGCAAACTATCCACCACTCTAGGATCTACATAACTATGACTAGCCCCTGAATCAATTAAAATAACAAGTGGTCAGTTGTTGATCGTACCTTCCACTTCAATCATGTGCGATTGAAATTCTACTTGCTTATTGTCCAGGGATGCGTAGATCCTCGGCATTCTACTGCCCATATCCTCCACTGTTTCAGCTTGCTGAATAGTATGGACAGTTCTTGCTTTGTCTTTTCTGTGGGGGCAATATCTGTACCTATGATTTCCTTTACAGCCCCAACACTCTATAGGTGGAGGCCTTGGCATCTGATCACTCCCTTCAACCTTCCTAGGCTCTTTAAAAGATGACTGTCCCCAAGGACTGTTTCTGAAAAAGGAAGGCTTGCTTCCCTTTTGCCTCTGTTCCTTCTTAAATTTCCTCCAATCATCCCAGACCTTCTGAAGGATAGGCCTTTCTCCTTGCTGTTCATACAAACATTTCTCCCTTCTTATTGTTTCTTCCATGGTCTTAGGATCATCATATTGAATCTTGTCACTCATGGAAGGTGGAAGTCCACTCAAATACCTCTGAATTTTAACAGCTTTGTCTTTGATGAATGGAACATACTTCAGTAGTTCCAGAAAATTTCGTTCATACTCATCAATGGTCATACTTCCCAACTTGAGTTCGAAGAACTCCTTCATCTTTCTATCATAATATCTTTTAGTCAGGTATTTCTTCTTGAAATACCTCTTAAACTTCTTCCACGTGACCTCTTTCTCTCTGATGTGGTGCACCTGTACAAACTGATCCCACCACATGGATGCTTTTCCTTTCAGTTGGTACATTGCAATTCTTCCTTCTGCATGGGCAGAATAATTCTGCAGTTGGAAGTATTTCTTCATGCCAAGAAACCAGGTCTCAACATCTTCCTCCTTCTTATGTTCTCCATCGAATGTTGGAGGATTAATCTTGTTCATCTCTCCTTTCAATTCCTCCTTTCCATATTTTTCATGTTTTCTGGTAGGGGATGGGCTTGAACTACTATGTGTCTTCCTATCAGAATGTCTTTGGGAGTGACTAAGATGTCAGCTACCGCTCCTCGACCTTCTTATTCTTTCATGGGTTTTGCGACTCTCCGTCATACTTGAGTCTCTTCCCTTCTCGAGTTTCTTCTCTATTCTTTCCAGGCTCTTCAAAAATTTTAAGTTTAATGCACCCTGCCGATCCCTGACTTTCATGAGCTTTTGGCTATCATCTCGGTGAGCCTGGGCCTCTCTTTGCAATCCTTCAATGATTTTCATTATGTGTCCTTCCTTATCCTTCTCTTTTCCATGCCCATTGGAGTTTGATCCTTCAATTCCCAGGTTAACATCCTTTCCTTCCTGTTCATCTTCTATTTGGGGGTAATCTTCATCTTTCCCCACTCCATACTTAGTTGTTGGTTAACTGGAGTCCTGACCTCCGTTGAACTCTGCACACACATTGTGAAAATAAAATCGTAGTTTATCAAGCCATTAAAACTTCAGGAACAATCTTCATCATTTATAACTAATACCAACAAGAACAAAAGAAATTTCGATTCCAATGGGTTTTCTGAGCTCTCGTTCAGCTCTACAATTTTCGTGTTTTCGAAGCTTTCATTTTTGACACTTCAGGATTTCATAACTTTGGGTTTTTGTACCTCGAGACTTCGGGTTTTAGGGTTTCAGAGTCTCGGTATTGGAGAGCTCCCATTTAACTCTCCTTTCCAACCCCCGACTTTCGAAATTCTGTTTTACCTTATTCTTCAGGTCTACAACACAGCTTTCGCCCTTTACCAAAGTGGTGCATGGCACATTTCGGAGGATCCTCATCATGTTCGATGACATCATTAGGGTCCCACAACTCTCGCTTCTCTTTTCGAACCTCTGACACGTGGTACATCTCCATGTGTCCACATCCATTCCTAGAAAAATCCAACGGTCAGATCTTTCTCACATCGGACGGTCGTTAAAGACCCGAAGATTCCACGAAGGAATCTCGTCCATTCATCGCGACTTAGCCACATGCTAACTTCTTGACAGTATGGTCAGGATTTATCATGACGAGAGTTCGAGTTCTTTGTCAACGGAACTCCCGAATCCCCGATTTTCCGAAATGGGTAATCTCTCAACACGTGGCCATCTCAAATCGGATGGTCCATGACTGCTCCGTGGTTTCCACCATGGAAAGTCTCGATCCTTTCAAGGTTTTGGGCTTCTAAACGCTGATTCTCTCTAAATCCTGTTAGCCCTCCGGGATAGACTCGTGGTTCACACGACCTCCCCTTATATGACCACAGTCATACCTCCTATCGGGGTTTTGGACTTTCCAATGCCGAAACACATATGTCCTCAGGATTCGTGAAACTCCGAACCCCGATATGCCGATGGCCTCCCGATCTCGCCCATGTGTCCCAACTGATGGATGGCTCAGATCGTTCCTGATACTTTTACCATGAAAATTCCCGACCTCCTTCGTGACTCCCGATATCGCGATTCTTGATTTCCTGAAATGGGAAATCTCACGACATGTGTCCTCCGTCTTTCGGACGGTCTAGATCTATTTCGGAGATTTCACCCCTAGTCTCTAAGGTTTAACCTTCAGACAACTCCCAACAGATCCAACGACTGACAGTTTTTCCGACCGAGATCTGATGGCTCAGACGGTTCCTAACCAATTTGGAATTTCGCGTATCGCGATTTCCACATTCCTGTGTATTTCAAAAGGAATTTTAATCCCTATGCACATTTTTCCAGATCCGACGGTCATGAGGGCTCACCTTCCCTCCCGAACATATCCTAAGGTTCTAACACCATTGGTGTAGAAACCTGTCTCCCTGTGGCCATAGACCACACCAGCTGCGGTTTCACTCGCCGCTATACTTCTTGAGCTTGTAAGCACGGTCAAGCAACTACTTGACACTTCGAAACAAACCAAGTTTCGAAATTGGTCCTCCAGACCCAATTTCCCTTCGCATTCTTGGTCCAAAGACCGCTCCACTGGCCCATCTAGGCTCAGTGTCGAAACCTTCGCTCTGATACCAATTTGTAGCACACCCATTTCAGAACTCTGGGCTTACTTGTGCTTTGATACCCATTTGTACACACCATTTGTACAAAGCTCATACATATATCATATATCCCATGCATTTAAACAAATAAACACATTTAACTCAGAGTAAAACATATCATTACTACTATAATTAAACAATCCATAGCATTCCATATTAATTCATATACACAGCGGAAAACATGATAACATTTACAATAGAGACATGATAAAATGTGATAAAACATAGTTAGACACTTATCTTGTAACAATGGTGGGATCCACCAACCAAATGTAGGCCTTCCACGAACCTCCCAGCCTTAGACCGTACTACTCATCAACTCAGCAGTGGGTCACCCCAGAGCTAGGACTAAGCTCCACCCCAAGGCAAGGAATCTAGGCTCAGGCTGAGGTTACAGGGAAAACAGTCACACACAACCACAAGGACGGAATGCTCTCCCAGGAATCTCCCATGCTCACTTCCCACAGACCCTCATTCCACACATGCCTGTTCCACCCCAGGATAATGTACCTTCTCTATCACCTGGACAGTCCTTTGGCTGCCAATCTCCCTTACCTTGGGTTACAGGAACAGACTGGACCAGAACTCTTCGGGCTCTATGGAAGCTACAGGGTTCCTTCCAGGAGTTATCTCCTTCCCTTGCGCACTCTCTCACCTAGAGGGAGTTGCTCATAGGCCAACAAGACTCACACAGTCCAGTACTATGTAGTCTCAACAATCCCACAGGAAAACAGACACAGGCTTTCCAAAAACTGGTTCAACAATCACAGGATGGCTTCACAATCATGACTTCGGAACAGGGAATGCTCGCATAGGCTCGCTCAACTTTCCTGAACAAGCAAAGACTCTTCCCCAAATTCAACACAGGCTTCTCATAGGCTGGGGTTACATGCACGATATTTCTCATAATCAGACACAGACATTCGAGTCACAGGTTCTCCCGAAGGTTCTCTATAGGAGTCAGGTTAGTCATACTGCTCAGAGCTCCGTATGCGTTCAGACAATGCGGTGGAATGGGAATGGAACCTTCTCACGGCTCACCCTGGCCATTTTATTTGCATGAACCAGGGTTGAGACTTGTCACCCATGGAATTGCATGCGTTCCACCAGCACACGTTCCTCCGACCACTTGGGAATTCACGTGTCCTTCCAAAAGGACTTAGGATAAAAACATATGATGCACATATCTTTTGGAATAATATTAAAATATTATTACCAAGCTTAAGCCCCCCTAGGCTTAGCCCCTAGGTTCAACACTTATCCCCTTTCCCACCTTCTAGCCCCTAATTCCTTGCCCACTCTGTGGATGCTCAGTCCCCCTTCACTCATTCATCGTGGTCGGTCTGCACCTGGTGGTGTTTATATTTTATTAAGTGTTCTGCATGATTACATATACAACAGCTAGCTCCTGGCCTTCAATACTCAGGCTCCCTGGCCTAACAACACATAAGCCTCCAACTTATAAAAAATTGGCTCACCAGCCTATAAAACATGATTACAATTCCTTTCCAAACATGGTTTACAATGGGGCTCGGCCTTGGGGAGAGTACAACTTTCTCATTCGACACTTTTTCATTTTCTTCTTCCTTTTCTTTTTCTTTGTTGGAGTCGCCTTTATTATTTGGTCTATTTACAAAACCTCTTGTCTGGGTGACGTTTTCTTGTGAGTTAGGATCATTGTCGCCCTCTCCACATATATACATGGATGTTTCACATCTGTCCATCTGCACTGTCTCGAAGATTTTATCAGGTAAGTAATAACCTTCTTGCTCAATTAATTTCTCGTCATAAACATCATCCAAAACAATCACGTTTGGAGTAGGTTGTATGGGAACCCTTGGTCCATGTGGGTCATCAATATTCTCAAACCCGACTCTGTTTTTGGGGGGAGGGTTCCTCCTTTGTTCAAGAATCGACATTCTTGGGTTTGGCATGTAATTATCTCCCCTTCTTAGCCTGGTTATTTCATTCTGCATCTGTTTGATGATTCTATTCATCTCTGCAATCTCAATTCTTTTCTTTGTTTTCTGTGTCCACATGATCAACTTTTACATCAGGCATGGTTCCTTTAAAAAATCCTCCTCCCTCCATTTGATTATGAGCCGCCCGAGGTTTAAATTCTTCATTCTTTCTCAAGATGGAAGCTCCTTGATTATCCATATTCAATCCTCCCATCTGCCTTTGTACTCTTCCTAGTATAATGTCGGGGTCAACAATCATTTCAATCATAATTTATTCCATCACAATGGGCTTAGTCATTTCTTCCTCTAAAGTATTCATTTTGAATGTTTTGATGGAATATTTTACATTCAGGGGCATTGCATTCTTATAGCAACTGAGAATAACTGGGTCATTTGGTCTTTTGTCTAGGATTCTACTCAAGGTCTTATTGAACCTGAGATTAAAATCTTGTATCCTTTTATTCTTCCTCAACCCAATCTGGGTGAAGTCTATGAGGAGGGTATGGTAGGCAATTGGGGGGGTAAACATAGTTAGGAACATAGCTTCAAGGTTGTTAAACGAGTGAATGGATCTACTAGGAAACATTGTATACCATTCATAAGCTCTTTCTGATAAATTTTGCAGAAACAACCTCACCATGACATCATCATATTCAACTCGGTGAAAGTCAGAAAATGTCAAGAAATAAGTGCATATGCCTCTTTGCATTGATTGTCCCATCTCTAGAAAATTCCTTTAAGGTTCCCTTACGGAGAACATGGAGCTCATGTTGTTCACCTATGAGATTAAAATGGGAATCTCTTATCCTCCTTATATTTCCAAACCCTGAGATTCCTTGGTTTCTTGCGACATCTCTTTCACATCCTTGTCTCTCATGATGCTCATTTCAAGGTTGTTCGTCTCTCGCTGCCATTTTTGAGGAGGTTTCAGGATCATAATTTTCACTTCTATGGACATAGAGTTGCTTAATTTTACTTCTAGTAATGGGTCCCTTGTATTCGTCCAACTTCAATCTTGACCTTGTTCTTGTGCTGCTATAGACAATATTTGGTTTCTTCTATCTTGTTGTTCTTCTCTCCTTTGTCTTCGAAGGATTTCTCTTTCTTCTTCTTGGACAAAGATCTGCCAGGACCCTTCTAACTCTTCTCAAGTATGGGCTGTTGATATTACCAGATTATACAACTAGTGCAAAATGCTTCATTGATTATTCAATCCAATTTCTAAATGGGGTTGATTACCTTGGGTTAAAGTCATATATTCTTTCAAAAACACTGGTCCAAGTTCCAAATTTCCAGTTCATGTCCCCAGTATGGTCGCCAAAAATGTTGACGCTTGAATCCGTTAGGACCGAAACGACAACCTCACAAGGATACAAATCCTTCTGCATTTTTTAGAGGTGGTACTCCTCTGTTCCAGATTTTTTTAAAATGTGGGACTTTTATATAAGTCCGTCAAAGGAAAGTAAAAATATATATAAAAGAAAAAGGGATTTTTTTTTTTTTTTAATAATTTTGTTTTAAAAGAAAGTTCCCGAGAATGGACCAGAAAACACATACCTTCATAATTTAAAGAAAATAAACATAGGTATGGCTGCCTCACATGCAAAGTAGGGTATTCTTTGGCTCGATATAAGTAGTGAGTGGGAGATCCATCAACATCTACCTTAGTGAGAAGGGACATGGTGCATGAGTCTTCTTTCCTCACATCCATCATAGTAGGGCTAAAGATTTCTGATCACATAAAAAATTAAAAGAAAATGATCCGCATGCATAAGATAAATTTGACATAGTGATACAAGGGAAAATCAAATGAAGATAATGATAGATCAACCTCAAATACATTATATTCAGAAAAATTGGGTTACAAAGTAGAGTCCAAATTTTTCCCAAAATAACTCTCTTGGAATTTCTATAAAATATATAGTTCAATACATATTCTCTCAAATTAAAATGCATTTGTCATAATGATTTGGATTGGGGCTCCTGCGGACCATAAATAAAATATGTATAAGAATTAATTTCGTAGAAATAAGAAAGTGGGCGGCGGAAGACAACAAGACTTGGTAAGAAGAAAAAATAAATTATCAGTCTTCGATTAAACCTTTCTATTTAACGAGGTGGAGTAACTGGATGAAGATATTGATAAATAAAAAAAGATGCGATCAATATGAATTTACTATGATGGTATCTCCTATTTGTCACTTTCTCGTTGATGTCCTTTTATGGATTTCATTGACGGTTACAGGAACCGTCTCAACCATCCTTTTCCCTTCATCGGTAAGTTTGTCGACAACCTTTTTAAACCACTCCACAATGTAGCTCCTCATTGGTTCCACGTTGATTTCATGCCATATTTTTATATTGAAGAGCTCACCTTCCAAGTCCCTTAGATCAATAGAAATATTCCACAAAGCTTCTTCAATATCTTGATTTTTAATCAAATAGTCGCCTAGCCAATTTTCCACGTCATCTTCAATATACTCAAGAATGCCATAGAAATTTTCAAATGATAATCCTTTAAATATCTCAACTTTTTCATCAAATGCTTGATGGGTTAAGAACAATGATTTGAGTATCAATTTGGGGTCTTGGACCTCATTGGTTCTCCCAGCTAGGTCTATCTCAATCAACTTTTTGAATAATTCTTCTGTTCTGGTTATGGCCTGGCTGCATCCTTGGACAATAATATTCAGGTTCTTAACCTTTTCCTTCCAACATGCGTTTAGTTGTTTTATCTGGTTCAGAGAAGGGAGACCGTCCTCTCTTCTTCTAAAATCTATCATATTGGTAACTTTAAAACCAAAGGGTACAACCGCATCGAGGTAAAAACCTTCCTCATTTTTCAAATATGCCTGTAAATATTCATGAAAAGCGTGTGCTCTCATTCCAAAAGAGAGCATGCTCTTTGACATCTCCCAAGCCTTTGTAATTAATTCCCTTATTTTCTTGATATTCTTGTCCACATAACCACGGGCTGATGTGAGAAGGCTTGCCGATCCTTTTAATTTTTCTGCAGGTGTGGTAGGCCCGATCATTGCTAAAAGACTAGCAAGCATTGGAAGAGGCATTAACGTTTCCTCCAATTATTTAATTTTTTCCTTTAACCCGACATTCTCTACTTCAAGGACTCCAATATAATTATCTAGAGAATCTCCAGTTGCTTGGTGAATTTTGGAAATGGGAAGGCTGCATGTTCCGTAGGTTAATCTTTGAATGAGATTTCCCCATTTTATTATTTACATCTCTTTTCTCAATAATCAAATTTTTGGACTCGTTGTAAAAAACAATGCTCTGAAATTTAGTGGGCTATTGGAACGATACTCCAAGGTGTTGTACTCCTTTGAGTGACAGTCGAGGATTGGGAACTTTTCTCATCCAGACCCTTTCCTCTTTGCTTGTACGATTCATTGGTGTTGAATATCATTTCCAGGTCACCAGTTTCACAAGCAGGAGTGCATGAGACATTATCTCCATCTTCATTCAAAATAACATTAATGAAAGAATTGCTTAAACCAACAACCAATAAATGTTCTACAAAAATTCTGCTAGGGTCAAACCCTTTTACTCTTTCAACATATTTTAGATTGAGGCTGTGGAAGTGGCCCACAAATTCATCAATCTTGTTCATATTTATGAATATGAAGTCCCCAACTTTCCAAGGTAGAGGTATGGATTTATTTTTTCTCTTTTCATGGAAAAAATGTAACCAGTAGTTGTAGTGCCTTGCTATTTCAACAACAAACATTTTGTTAGATATGTGGCATGGAAGGAAGGAAGGATTTTCCTTGGAACCAAAAATCCTTACAATGTTATAATTCTTCATTTTTTCTAGTGTCCCCTTCCTATCCAGGAACTTACTCATCTGGTCAGACATTCAAGGAGTGTCCTTTCAAAACAACAAGCCTTTAAAAACTGAGACAAAATCATTAAAAATTCATAAAAAATTTAGGAGGCCTTGTGCCTCCATAATGTTTGATTCCATAAGGTTATTGTGTCAAATTCACAGTTTACCTTCTTACACACGGATAATCTCAGGAACTAACAAAAATGTGCTATCGTGAAAACCAAATAAGATGACATAAATAATTTATTCTCCTTCTTGTATTATAACAATTGGGATGAGATTTCAATGGAAATCAACTTACCCCAATCAAAGATGGCCTGTTCTTTGACCTTAAAATATAGAATGTAAAGAATCATCTGAGATATGCTGGCTGTATTTTCTTGTCTTGTTATCCTTGTGAAAAGCCATGCAATTTCCTGGAAGGTATTTTTAAATGAGCCAACTTGAAATCTCTTGATGTCCTCGAGGATGACTGCTGGGTTCTCTAGGAATTCAGGTAAGAGGTCCAATCCATTTTCATGCTTCTTTAAGAACTCCCTACAATATTCGCCCTTGAAGGTGAGTGTTGGTTAAGGAAGTCTCAACATCTTATGGAATACCTGGGGTGATAGAGAGATAGGGGAATGGTCCCACAACTGAATAATCCAATGGCTTGGAGTGTATCGCTCGGTGCACTAGGTGACCAACTCCTTACAGTCAAACACTTCCAGGACACAACTTGCGCATGCAATTCAAGACATCCAGATTACTTCCTTTTGGGCATAAGGGGATGAGTAATAGGAATATGCTCTGGACCACTTAAAACTCTGGTCCTCACGCCCGAAAAATTCAATGTATCTCCATAGAACTGTTGTCAAGTTTCTACCATAAGTTGATGAGAATGTTCCCTTGCTCCATATTATGTTTAAAATGAACGTTTTTGGGGAATAATATAATCCTCCGTAAATCCTGCTTTAATGCGTTTTAATAGGAGATATCCTCGAGCCTTTCACTTATTAATGACAATACTTTTGAACCTGTATGGTAAGTTATTAGCATTAAAAGCATAGTAAATTTGCATTGGGAAGGGCGTGAGGGTGGCAGGGACGAACGAGAGCAAAATATGATTTGAGATTTTTGTGAACCCAGGAACCCACGAGTCCACGATAGTATAAGGTGTGAAATTGTCTAAGTATAGAATGATGCGGTGGTCAGACAGATTCATCATAGGTGGAATGAGAATTTGAGGTTCAGGGAGTTCGGGGATCAAAATGTAGATCATAGAACTTTTTTGGTGCAATGTGTATATCATAGAACATGGGAGCATGAGAGGTAGATCCTGCCAACCTGCGATCATAAAATTGGCTAAGTATGGAACAACACGGAGGTCGGTTGGACTCGTGATGAGAAGTTATAGATGGAGATGAGAAACCATAAGTCTATGAACCCGGGAACCCACCGTCTGAAAATGAGACTAAGTGTAGAACTAGAAAGGGATAGTAGGAGGGAAAAATGAAAAGGGAAAAATGGTTAATTATAGAAGAGGAAAAGAAAGGGATTTTTTTTTTTGGGAAAATAGAAAAGGGGAGGGAAATTTTGGAAGTGAAAAATGACCTCAACAACATGCTCCAATTGTGGGATGATAACCCCCTGTGGGTTGTCAAGAATCTAGAATCTCTCGTGACCAAGTGCTTTCGTCCATTGGGGTATGGAGTCAGATTAAGAATATACAAACTAAAAATAAAATTGTGTACAATGAGAAAGAAAAAGTGTCAGGAGAAGAAACCTATCAAATTTTTTCCGTTGACATGCAACATTAACCTTTTTCCTTTCATGTCTTGAAGGACATATGAGTTAAATCCCCATATATTTTCGACGACATAGGGTCTGATTGAGAGTGCTTCAAACTTTGTATGCATGGATGGCTTCTCCTTGGCTTTGTTCCAATGTAGTACTAGTTCTCCCTTCTAAAAGTTCTTCATAGTTGTGCTTTGATCAAAATATATCTTGACGCTCTGCTACCTCTAAGAATTTTGATTCATGGCCTTGCATCGTTCCTCTTCCATCTTCAACAACTGATTGATTCTTTTCTGGGTAGGTAAAGTGTCTTCTGTATCCTTAGTATTAACCACATAGATCAATGCATTAAGCTCGAGGATAATCACAATTTTTTCCTCTTTCCCATAAACCAATAGATACAGAGACATCTCGGTGCTATCCTTCATGATGCAGACCCCCCTTCTCTCTTAAGGGCCGCACAACCTCCCGGTCTAGGATCGATCAATAAATCAAGTCTGATTGACTCTTCAATCCCTCAAGGACCTTCAATCAACTGAATCGTCCCCCTTCTTCTTAAGGTGCAAGTTCTATGGAACCCGCAGGCTTCTCCTTAACACTTTTAAAGCTTCAGCGTATTTAGGCGCTAGCTCTCCTAGTTAGCCCCTTCCTCTATGTGACCAACTATATGACTAGTCGCCTAAACGAAAGGTGCTTCGTGACTTCGCCATAACTCTTACTTCTAATTTCCTGAGCCATGAACCTATGACAAAACCAGATCTATGGTTCAACTCCCTACTTCGATCAATGACAATGATCAAATTGCGATGTCGTGATTCACGAGTTCTTGTAACTTTTCTTTTGACTTCTTTGAGTCACGAGTCAAAAAAATGATGGACTCTCACCATGTGTCCTCCTTGACGATGGATGGTCCCAATGATTTCAGAATGATCAATGGCTCTGATCCTTTCACGCGTTTTCACTTTGTGAATCCTCATGACTCTGCCATTTGACCGTTTCACCCTACGAGTTAGCGAAATGCTGATCTCTTGCTACGTTTCCTGTCTTGATGGACGGTTCCGATGATTTTAGAATTTCGTGACCCTACTCCTCCTGTATACTTTCAAAGCTTTAATGTTAGTGCACTTTACCTTGATCAGATGACTACGGTCCTTTTGCACGCCGATCAGAAGACTGAGATCCTTTCTTTGCGCTCTGATCGAACGATTGAGATATTTTCTCTGGCGCTTGGATTGAACGATTGAGATATTTTCTTAGCACTTAGATCAGAGGGTCTAGATATTTCCCCCCTGAGCTTACACTTCCTTCTAACTTAGAATATTTTCGAAAGATTTAAAGGATTTGAACTTTATCCTTTCTGCAAGTCCATTTCTTGGATCACGTTTACAATTCTTGGAAAGTGCTACCCCTCCCGAGCTTGATCTCTTCAAAGATTTTGATCTCCCAAGTACTTCTTACTTTTTTGGGAAATTCGTCAAACTCAGATCCAAATATTATTGAAAATAATTCTTTCTCGCCTTCTTGGCATCCTTATGTTCTTGTCCTCGACTTCTTTATGGAGTCGCTTCGACTCTTCATCGAATTCGAGACCTACACACTCTTTGCAGCCAATATTTACACAAGATTTGAGTTCTTGTGACAACTGTGAACACCTTGCGGAAGTTTCCTTACAGTTCCTACAAAGAAACCTTATGCTATTCCTCCCAAGCTTACGAGTCGAGACAGACTCAGTCAATGTAGTCCTTGTGGAGTGTGTGCACACCTTGCACTGACTCACGAGGAAAAACGATTTAAATTTATGCAGAAATTTCAAATATATACACACCTGTAACAAGATTCATGTATTCTTGAACAAACACAATAACAGGGAAATTACAAGCAACAACAACTTCACACATTGGATCAATTTTCCTCTGTTATCTTCATTCAAATTCAAGAAAACGGTTACAGTAAAATTCAAACAACAATCACTGCTCTGCAATTCTTACTTGCTCACAACTATCATAACCCTTCTTTAGAGCATACAAAACCTCTCTTTATACAAAATAAAACAAGCCAACTACTACCTAATTATGGTTACATCGAGACTAGGGTTAACTCCCAGGTCACGCGTGCTCGTTTCGTCTCTACACGTGTGATATTTCCTTTTATTTTTTTCTATTAGCTTCGCAAGATTTGCATTACTGGCTAGCGTTCGAGACTCTGGATTGGTTCTCAGGCATTGAGTTGTCCCGCGTGAGATCGGAAGAGC
>CBVK0100830322.1:0-15331 GCA_900067695.1 Picea abies
GAAGTTTTGCATGAAAAATTCACTTACATATCATGAAGAATGCATAATCAAACCCTAGTTGTAAACCTTCCTTGAGAGAAACACCATTATAACCTTCTGAAGGTTATAATGATCAAATATGACACATACCATGATACCTGGACCAATTACCTGATGGAGCAAGAGTCTTCTCTTATGCAAGTCCAAGTCGATGGTGATGGATGTTTCTACTACTGACAGGACAAATCTAATGAAGAAGAAGAAGGATGGGCCCTCCAGGGCCATGCTCAGGTCAATCTTTCTCCCGGTACTCCATGTCTAGGACCTGTGGGCCTCGAGACATGATCTCCTAGTTATCCCTAGAAATCAGGGATAACATTTGGCTCCAACTCGGGGACATGTGCTCACTGTAGAGCGCATGAGAACCTCGGCATCTCTGGCATAAACCTGCAAACCTACTCACACTCGAAAATATACATCAGCAACAAATGTGGGGTGGTATTTCCACCCCACAAAATATAACATGTATACAAAGTAATCATAAATGCAAATAGAAAGTGAAACACTTACCTGTACTTACCTGTTGGCTGCATGTTGGTGTAATCAAACAACCAATGAAGCCAACCCAACAACGTTCCTCGATACCTGCCTTTGTGCTTCATCATAAACCAAAACAGTGATAAATCAAGCACAAAAATGTCATGGGTTAGAATATATATCATATCATCAGGAATCTCAAAGTCTAACTCATGGAGGCGGGTGGGAGGGATAAAATCATGCCAAGTCCATTTCTGAGAAAAGTATGCAATCCACTTCAAGAAAGGGTCATGAAAAATGAAAGGTTTAGGAAACTGACCAAAAAGGCCTACAAACTAGCTACCTAAGACATCTTCACGCTCTGAAGTCAAGGAAGGGATCGACAAAGATCTAGCAGACAACTGGCAAACTATCAAGGGAAAGTTAAAAAATAGGGATAACTGACTCAAACATGCAGTACCCAACCAAACCTTGGATTCTAGGGTTTTCCTAGGAGGAAACTCAACATAAAAAAGGTACTTCCCAACTACACCTTTAATGGAAAAGCACGGTAAAGTAATAATAGGTGGCTGGAGTGAAAAGTCATGAGAATCCTTCTTTAGGCAAACAATGTTTTTACTCCTATCAAAATCCAAGCATAGTGGCGGTTGATAGTCATCTTCATAGGGTAAATCTAAGTGCTCAGAGGAGTACTCATCAAAGGCCTCAAGGTAAGACCAAAAATCATCAGGCAAGTATTGTACTTGGTCAACCTTGGGTGTTTGTGGAGAGTCAGTAAAAATCTCATCTCCCTGTTGCCACTGTTCAAGAGCTTGCTGTGATAATTGCAAAGGCAACACTTGGGGATGACTTCTTATGTCATAGATGGGATCTATATCATAACTAAATTCATCCCATATACGTCTCCCAACATGTATGAACTCGTCAAAATCATCTATGTCAGTATCAGTATCATAACATGGAGGAGTCAAAACATCCAATACTTGTGTACTCTCTGTGTCATAAGGAAAAGAACCACTAAAAACTTGGAAGGGGGAATAATTTACCTCGCTTAATCCGTCCTGTGCAAGAGCTTCAAGTATTTGGATAGCTTCATCAGGTAGAAGATTTGCCTCTACATATTCAATCTTGAGACATAGGGGATCTAGCTCATCCAAGGGTTCCATTCCTTCTTCATTCTCTGAGTCATAGAACAAGGTATCATCAAAAGAATGAAAATGACTTACCTCATTCTCTTCATCTTATGCAGGAGGGATAGGACCTTGGAGATCTTCATCAAATTGAGGAGCGATTATTGGTGCCATGCAACCAAAGGTCATTGCCTTGGCCATGCAACCAAAGGTCATTGGCCTGGCGTGGTAACCAGATGATTGCAATGTCATACTGCTAGATACCTATGAACATAATGGGTCGGCTCGTGATNTGGTTAGGTCTTGTTTTATTATTTTTCTTTGGGTCCCTTTTGTTTCTTATCGAGAGGCCTTTTATTTCCTTCTCGGAGATCCCTAGGTGAGGAATCTCTAGGTTTTATTCCCTATGGCTTTTATCTTTTACCAGCTGCTTTTACCCCCTGGGCCTTTAGCCCCTTCTTCCCACAGGACAAAGTGCAACCCCTCAAATAGGTCATCCAAATGCCCGGACTAAGGGAATGGGATGGATGTATGGGAGATAAGATGTAAAATGATTGTATGGTAGGAGCGGACAATAGCTCTTCAAATCCCCCCTAGTGGCTAACCAAAACCCATGGATACCAGCTTGCTAGGGCACCCCGTTAATCCCCCCAACAATGGTCAAGTGGGTTAGTGTAAGATCCAAGCAGTTGTCAGAAATGTAAGGAACATGATGCATATATAAGAAAGTTATAATGATCAAACATGACACATACCATGATACCTGGACCAATTACCTCATGGAGCAAGAGTCTTCTCTGATGCAAGTCCAAGTCGCTGGTGATGGATGCTGCTCTATTGACAGGACAAATCTAGTGAAGAAGAAGAAAGATGGGCCCTCCAGGGCCATGCTCAGGTTAATCCTTCTCTCGGTACTCCATGTCTAGGACCTGTGGGCCTCAAGACATGATCTCCTAGTTATCCCTAGAAATCGGGGATAACAAGCCCCAACAACATCAGATGTTGGATCCAAGAAACCAATTACTATTAATAGTACTGGGAGTGTTGATGAGGTCCACAAGATTAAAATGAAGAATCTGAAACCCAAAGTCCCTTGCAGTCTTTGTAAGGGTGACCACTTTCTGAGGTATTGCCTTGGTATTCCCAAGGTCTTAGAAATTTGGTCCTCCACATCATCATCCTTTGTTGGACATGTCGATGATACCCCATCAACTAGTGACGTCAAGGTTGGTAAGAAGAAGACAACTGTCAAGTTCCCTTGTATGTTATGCAAAGGTGATCATTATTCTCACCTTTGTCCTTGCATCAACAAGGCTTCTTCTCTTTTGGAAAAACTTCAACTTCCAAAAGGTTATCATAATATTTCCCCCAACCCATTGTTAGTTGATGAACTGGTCAATCCGGTTCCATCCTCGGTCAGTCCATTTGATCAGGTGGTCAATCTAGTTTTCTCCTCAATTGAACCACAAACCCAAGTAAGTGATCAAGTTATGTCATTGGTCAGCCCCACTCTTTATCTACAGAGTGAAACCCAAGTGACTGATCCAGTCGCTTCCTCAATCAGTCCCACCCTTCATCTGAAGAGTGTTAAAGTGGTTGATCTGGTTATGTCTTCGGTTGATCCCACTCTCTCGTTAGAGAGTGACACCAAAGTGGTCGATCTGTTTCTATCCGTTGACCCCATTCTCCCCTTGGAGAATGAAACCCAAGTGGTCGACCTGATTCCATCATCAATCGATCCCACTCCTCCTCTGACAAGTGCCAAAGTGGTTGCTTTGGTCCCTTCATCAACCAATCCCACTCTTCCTCTAAAGAGTGACAGTGTGGTCGATCTGATCCCATCATTGGTCGATCCTACTCTCCCTCTAGAGAGTAAATCTGATATTGCACACATTTTTCTTGTTGATACAGAATCTACTGTGTTGGGGGGCATTCCTCCTTCTTCCATGAAACCCCCTCCAAGTAATGAGGCCATCCTTTTTTATTGGGGTGCGCTAACTGGACCTCGTCTTCCCTCTCACATTCCTTTCCAAATTACAGTATAGGTTTGTGGTTGGGATGTTCCTCAAACGTTGATAGATGAAGGTGTGTCCCTTAGTATTTTATCCTCTATTGCTTGGCATGCTTTGGGTTGTCCTCAACTTGCATCAGTTACACAAAATCTATTATCTTTTAATAGAATAACTAGTCAACCCTTAGGGACCCTTCCTCAATTTCCCATAACTTTTGGAGGGAAAATTGTCTTTATTGATGTCATGGTAGTCCGAGACCCCTTGGATTTCACTTTACTCCTTGGGTGGGATTATGTCTATGACATGAGAGTGATTGTATCCACTCTTTTTTGTGTGATATATTTCCCTCATGATGGAAGAATGGTGACTATTGATTAACTTTCATTTGTTGATCCTGACTGGATTACCTCCCTAAATGGTTCTTATATGCAGACAGTATCGCCTTCACCAAATGTTAATTATGTGGCGTTGTATCCCATGACTTCAACTTCCGACGATTTCGATCTAGTATTTGACATGGTGATATCTTTGATAGGGCTATTACAACCTGATCTCCTTACCCCTGTCGCGACCCTCGACATGTATTCTTTCCAGAGTGATTTTCTTCCATCTAGTGAAGATATCTTGGAAGCCATGACCGAGTTTTGTCCCTTGACATGGTGTTCTTCCATAGCGTTATTTTATTGGAAGACATGATCAAGAAGAGTCCACGAGCATAGTTTCTTTTCTCTGTAGCAAGCTCGTTAAAGAATGAAATAGAGGCCATAATCATAGTTTTCCTCTCTATAGAAATCTTGTTAAAAAATGAAACAACAATCTGGGGATTACACCCAGAGCCCTGAGCATAGTTCTTTTTCTATAGAAATCTCATTAAAAAATGAAACATTCACCTCTCTTAAACCTTCTTTTCATCCACTCTTATCCTTTTTCTTCGTCTAGTATAGAAATTGGTGACAACCTCAACATCGGTGAATGAATTGAAGCTTGGAGGGCATGTCTCCAGCCTTCGATGATCATTCTAGAGTTAAGCCACTAGATTTCAAGCTGGGGGCATACCGAGCTTAGTCTTTGTTATTTCTCGTGCTCGTAAATACATGAGAATGCATCAGGGTAAACTTTTATCTCTTTTTCGGACCTGCGTCGATATACGAAAAAGGAACCCCTTGGAGTCGTCTTTGAGCTCTTTTCAGACTCTCTAAACATGAAAAGATTGTCAAGTGATCTTGCTTCCTTTCCCACTTGTTAAAAGGTTTGAAAGGGCATCTTTCAAGTGATAATTTATCTCTTTTTCAGCCTCGTAAGACTAATATTATGAAAAAGGACAACATTGGAGTCATCTTTAAGCTTTTTTCTAACTCTCTAAATATGAAAAACCACCGAGTTTACCTTCTTTGGACTCGTTAAATGATCATACATTCAAGGGACCATATGGGATCGAACCCTTACTTCTTCCAGTTCATTAAACAAAGGAAGAGGGACTTACTGAAGGTGAGTTATATCGAGCATGTTTTACCCTCCTTGAGCTCGTTAAATTAAAAAGAGGTACTCATCTATCTGGATGGGGGAAAATTTGAAAGAAGCAAGCCAAACAGTTTTTGAGAACATTACCAGTAACTCTTACGATCGCCCTTGAATAGGGCACTTTGTCTTTGCATGCATTTTAATCTGTTGAACCTCTGCACTGAGCCAATCCTCTAAGTTTCTTTTACTCCTTTGGGTCACCTGATGAAATTCACAACATCCACTACATTATTAAGATTTGGTCCATGTCATGTTTCCACTGATGTGCCTCAGTGTTCAAGGGAAGTATCTGCCTTGAGAGTTATCCATCACAAATATCTTGTTTCAATACTTGTGTCAATCCAGGTTCATTTGATCTACCAATTACATCTCTATGTCAGTTTTGTTTCATTGATGGGGGATACATCAAGGCCCTCCTTCGACGAGTCCATTCCTATCAACTTCAACACATTATCCAGGAACTAGACTTAGAAACCAGTTAATACCTTGGGACCTGCATGCCTCAATGGCAGGCCTCCTCATGTCCGACAGAGGGTTTACATCATTGACCTCTGATCGGATGATTCCATGGATGTTCGACTTCAGCTCATCTATTCACATTTGTCAGAATGTGCTAGAGTACCTTGGGAATCATTGACATCAATGGTGATTTCCCTCACACTTGTTAATGGTTTACATCATTGATCGGTTATCAAGTGGTTTATGCCATGTTCAACATCAAAACATCTATTCACATGGTTAGATTCGTACAACATTGGGATCGGTAAGAATACACTGGGTTGACTTTTCACTCTTATATGTACTTTGCCCAGGTTGCGAAGGAGTTCTTTTGAACTATGACACATATACTGTCACATAGAGCCACTTTGTATTGGTCGTGGCTATGTCTTGTCATCTCGTAGATCCACTGTGTATTCTTCGTGGCTACGATCAGTTCAGGTCATAGGAGTATAGATCGACATTGTATCTGCAGTGGCTATACCATTTTATCAATATAATTATGGATCTGCAATGTATTTTATGCCAGCCATACCTAAAAAGTCTTTATCACTCAAGCATAGGTATGTCTGCCTTGGGTTTGAAACATGTCATAATATTTGTTTGATGGTTGTGTGTAGCTTTTTCTTATCTCTCTGCATCCATACCCTTGCTCGGAAAATTCTACAAAGTACTTCAGTCATCATCGTCTTCTAACTTCATACTTTGGGGGGTAATCTGTTACACCTCAAAATTACTCACTTCAATAGTGTCGCAAGTGTCGTCATTACGAGTGTTGTAAGTGTTGCATCTTGTCCGCAAGTTCGCATCTTGACTATGAGTGTTGCAAGTGTCAAAAATAGTATGTTGCCATATTTCCTATGTCTTGCCCATAACGACATCATGAAGACACTTAAGACACCTCAAAGGATAGTTTGAAAGAAGAAAAATCACTTGGTAAGAAGTACAACACCTTTCTCATTGAGAAAACCACTAAACATATGCATTTTGGAGAGGAGTGATCCCCTACCCACTATCAGGGAGTGTTTGCACTCCGTAGGCCTCTTTGGGGGAGTACTTGAGTGCCCTGTGCACCCTTATGGGGGAGCGCTACCCTCTTTTGAGAAAATTTTGGGTTTGTTGAGGCAAATTAGGGAAGAATCCCTCAAATCTTGAAGGTAGTTGGATTCGAATAGATGGTCAAGGCATGATCTTAGAGGAGATCCTCAACTAAAGGAGAGGAATCCTCAACTCATCCCAAAGATACCTCAAGTGGTTAGACTCCTCCAAGGTTATATAAGGAAGCTTTCTCATGGTGAAAGGCAGAATGGAGAATTGAGATTGATACCAAACTTATGATCCTGTAAGTGGTATTGGACAATGACAATTGAGAATTACATCAAACTTATGATCTCTTGAGTAATATGCCATCAAAGAAATCAGTGGAGATTGATTGAGCAAAGGGGTTGGACAAGGAGAACTGGAATAGGTTGTTACACCTTCATTCAAAGGATTGTAAGTACTTTTACTAGTTCTCATTAATATAATCAATGATTGGCATGTTTCTTTCAAACTTGTACTTGTTCCATATAAGTTTGTCTGCAGTAGATGTGTAGTGTCCCCAAGGTCGAGCCTCGTTATAGATCATGATATATGCAATGAATTGTAAATGTTCTCTATAGTCTGGTGAGCCAAGTTTTGTATAAGCTGGAAGGATTATGTGTTTGTTAGGCTAGGAATCCTAAGTGTTTGAAGGCCAGGAGCTTGTTGTTGTACTTGTATGTATGCAGAATAATCAATAAAATATAAACACTTCTAGGTGCAGACCGACCACAATGAATGAGTGAAGGGGGACTGAGCATCCATAGAGTGGGCAAGGAACTAGGGGCTGGAAGGTGGGAAAGGGGCTGAGTGTTGAGCCTAGGGGCTTAGGCTTGGAATAATATTTTAATATTATTTCCTAAAAAGCCATGTGCATATTATTTTATCCTAAGTTCCTAGCAAAAAGGAAAGGCGTGTACAGGGAGGCATGTGGATGGAACGCATGCAGTTCCCAGGGTGACAAATGTCCACCCTGACGCATGCAAATAAAATAGAAAGGAACAGTCGTGGGGGAGAGATGGCTCGCATTCCATTCGACCCGATTTCCCTGAGCAGGAGCCGTAGGAGCCAGTCTGCAGGAGACCTTGTGTATGTCTGTTACAGAGAGGAAGCCTGTGTTGAGTGTTGAAGAATGTGTGTTTACCCTTGTTCAGATCCGTGGAGTCTGTCTGTGAGAGAAAACCAGTGTGTGCATTCCCTGAATGAAATGTCCATGTCAATTTCGGGGAAGAGTCTCTGTTTGCCCAGGAAAAGCTGAGTGAGCTTGTGCATGGAGCCCTATTCTGAAATCTTGACCGAGAGAAAATCTTATGACTGCTGAACTGGTTCTTGGGAAGCCTGTGTCCATTTTCCCTGTGTTTGTTGTGGCATGCAGTTATGGACTGCGTGAGGCTTGTTGGCCTGTGAGTGACTCCCTCCAGGTGAGAGAGTGCGTAGAGGAAGGAGAGAGATCTTGGAAGGAACCCTGTAGCTGCCACAGAACCCGGAGACTTCCGGTCCGGTCTATTCCTGTAACCCAAGGTAAGGGAGACTGGCAGCTGAAGGACTGTCCAGGTGACAGAGAAGGTGCACTCTCTTGGGGTGGAACAAACATGTGGGGAATGAGGGTTTGTGGGCAGTGAGTGTGGGAGATTCCTGGGAGAGCATTCTTCCTGGTGGTTGTGTGTGACTGAATTCCCTGTACCCTCAGCCTGAGTCTGGATTCCTTGCCCTAGGGTGGAGCTCAGTCCCATCTCGGGGGTGACCCACTGTTGAGTTGAGGAGCAGTGCAGTCTACGGCTAGGAGTTTTGTGGAAGGCCTGCATTTGGTTGGTGGATTTCTCCACTGTCACAAGATAAGTGTTTAATTATATTTTTAGTTGGTGGATTTCTCCACTGTCACAAGATAAGTGTTTAATTATATTTTTACCACATTTTATCATGACTGTATTGGATCTGTTATCATGTTTTCCACTGTGTAAATGAATTACTGTTGAAATCTATGGATTGTCTAAATATAACAGTAACTATAAGTTTATTCTGAGAATTAAAATGTATCTTTTTGTTGTTACGCATGTGATTATACAATTTTGTATGTTTTATGTAAAAGTCCATGTACAGACTGGTTAGCGAGAGGTTTGAAAGCCTCGGTAGTGAAAAGTGACACTACAATTTGGTATTAGAGCGAAGTTTCGACACTGAGCCTAGATGGGCCAGTGGAGCGGTCTTTGGACTGAGAATGCGAGGGGAAATTGAGTCGGGAGGACCAATTTCAGACCTTGGTTTGCTTTGAAGCGTCAAGGAGACACTTGATGAGTTTTTATTAAGAACTCAGGAAGTATAGTGGTGCTATGAAACCGCAGGCTGGTGTGTTCTATGGCCATGGGGAGACAGGTCTCTACACCAATGGTGTTAGAACCTTAGGATCTGTTCGAGAGGGAAGGTGAGCCCTCGTGATCGTCGGATCTGGAAAAATGTGCGTAAGGATTAAAATTGCTTTGGAAATGGCACAGGAGTGTGGAAATCGCGATACGCGAAATCCCGAGTTAGTTAGAAACCATCTGAGCCGTCAGATCTCGGTCAAAAAACCCGACAGTTGTTGGATCTGTCGGGAGGTGTCTAAAGGTTAAACCTCAGAAACTAGGGGTGAAAGCTTCGAAATAGATCTAAACCATCTGAAAGATGGAGGACACGTGTTGTGAGATTTCCCATTTCAGGAAATCGGGAATCGCGATATCGGGAGTCACGATGTCAGGAGGTCAGGAATTTTCATAGTAAAAGTCTCGGCAACGACCTGAGCCATCCGTCTGAGGAAGGACGCACATCGTACGATCATCCAATTAGGAGATCCAGACACCCAGACTCACATAGGTGAGCATTTTTTATCTTGCACCGGGTGAAGTCCTGAGATTTGATCCGAGTCGTCCAACAGTTGAGACACGTGGTGGAGATCGAGCGACTCGTCGGTATACAGGCTACCAGGGTTTTGAGTTGACAAAGGATTTTGTCATCGGGGAATCAAAAGTGCCGAAGTCTTGAGATTGAATCGGGATCATCCATTCGTTGTGGATGCATGGCAGTAATCCAAGTAATCGACGAAAGTCCCAATAGAAGAGTCATCCATCGAAAATCGGGGTTCGGGGAATCGCGAATCCTGAGGACACTTGTGTTTCGGCTTTGGAAATTCCAAAACCCTGATAGGAGGTATGACTGTGGTCATGTAAGGGGAGGTCATGTGAGCCTGAGCCTAGCCGAAGGGCTAATGGGAGTTAGAGTACATCGGCGTTTGGAAGCCCAAAACCTCGAAAGGATCTGCGTCGTAGATCTGAGGAAGATCTGACCGTCAGATTTTTTCTAGGAATGAACATGGACACATGGAGTTGTACCACGTGCCAATGGGGATGAGAAAAGAAGCGAGAAAGGTGGGACCCGATGACGTCGTTGAAAGTGACGTGGAACCTCATGAACTTTCCACGTGCCACCATGGTAGTGGGTGACAGCTGTGCTGTGGACCCGTAGGGTAGAGTGAGTCAAAATTTCAGAAGTCTGGGTTTGGAGAACAAAGAGAGTTTGAAAGCCTCGTGGAACCAAAACCCCAAAACTTGAAGTCCCAAAATGCCAAGAAGATGGAAGTTCTGAAAACCCGAAGTCCTGGGTACCGAAACTCAAGGTCCCGAAAGTCCCGAAATATCGGAAATTGAAGTTTCGGACACCTGAAAAACATAGAGCTGAACAGAGCTCAGACAATTCATGAAATTGAAACACTTTATTAAAAATCACTGGTTATGGAATATGACGAATTGTCAAGAGATGAAGGCTCGACAAATTCAAGTCGTCTGCGCATTATATTGCAGAAGACTGACGAGTGCCAAAACTGTTTGGAAATTGCCTCAGTCGTAGAAATCATGGGAGAAGAAATAGATTGAGGAGTGGTAGCCGACATCACAGTCGCTCCCAAAAACATTCGGACAGGGAGACACACAGCAGTTCGAGCCCGTCCCTTACCAGAAAACATCAAAAATCTGGAAGGGAGGAATTGAAAGGAGAGATGAATAAAATTAAACCTCCAACATTCGATGGAGAACCTAAGAAGGAGGAAGATGTCGAGACGTGGTTTTTGGGCATGAAGAAATACTTCCAATTATAGAATTATTCCGCCCATGCAGAAGGAAGAATTGCAATGTACCAACTGAAAGGAAAAGCATCCATGTGGTGGGATCAGTTTGTGCAGGTACAGCACATCAGAGAGAAAGAGGTCACTTGGAAGGAATTTAAGAGATATTTCGAGAAGAAATACCTGACTAAAAGATACTATGACAGAAAGATGAAGGATTTCTTTGAACTCAAGTTGGGTAGTATGACCATTGATGAGTATGAACAAAGTTTTCTGGAACTACTAAGGTATGTTCCATTCATCAAATATGAGGCTGTCAAAATTCAGAGGTATCTGAGTGGACTGCCACCTTCCATTGGTGACAAGATTCAATATGATGATCCTAAGACCATGGAAGAAACCATAAGAAGGGTGAAATGCCTATACGAACAACAAAGAGAAAAGCTTACCTTTCGGAAGGCTTGGGATGACCAGAAGAGGTTTAAGAAAGAACAGAGGCAGAAGGGAAGCAAGCCTTCCTTTTTCAGAAACAGTCCTTGGGGACATTCATCTTTTAAAGAGCCCAGGAAAGTTGAAGGGAGCGAACAGATGCCAAGGCCTCCACCCATGGAGTGTTGGGGCTGTAAAGGGAATCATAGGTACAGAGACTGCCCCCACAGAAAAGACAAAGCAAGAACTCTCCATATTATTCAGCAAGCTGAAACAGTGGAGGATATCGGCAGCAGAATGCCAAGGATCTATGCAGCCCTGGACAATAAGCAAGTGGAATTTCAATCGCACATGATTGAAGTGGAAGGTATGATCAAAAACCGACCACTTGTTATTTTGATTGATTCATGGGCTAGCCATAGTTATGTAGATCCTAGAGTGGTGGAAATTTTGCATCTAATGAAGAGAAAACATGAGAAGTCTTGGTTAGTGCAGTTAGCCACAGGGACCAAGAGGAAGGTCATTGAATTGGTTAAGTCCTGTTCGGTGGACATGAAAGGAATGAGCACTAAGGCTGAATTGAACATTATGCCTTTAGGCTCATATGATTTCTTAATTGGGATGGACTGGTTGGACCAGCACCATGCCCTTCTGGATTGCCGTAACAAGAGGTTCACATGTATGGACGAAGAGGGAAATCAGGTAAGAATCCAAGGAATTCCCAGAGCTGTGGCTGTTAGAGAAATCTTAGCCATGCAGCTGAAGAAATGTTACCAGAAAGGCTGTCAATTATTTGCAGCCTGGGTGGAGGAAGTATTCCAAGATGTGGTGTCGAATTTGGAAAACCACAAGGTACTCAAAGAATTTAAGGACATATTTCAGGAGGTGCCTGGACTACCTCCGAAGAGGGACATTGATTTTTCTATAAATCTGATGCCTGGAACAGCCCCAGTTTCAAAGGCTCCTTATAGAATGAGTACACCAGAGCTGAAAGAGTTGCAATTGCAGCTCAAAGAGATACTAAAGAAAGGTTACATTCATCCTAATGTGTCACCGTGGGGAGCCCCAGTCCTATTAGTGAAGAAGAAAGATGGGACATTGAGGTTGTGCATTGACTTTTGATAGTTGAATAAGGTCACTGTCAAGAACAAATATCCTCTGCCAAGGATTGATGATCTTTTTGATCAGTTGAAGGATGCGAAAATATTTTCAAAAATAGATCTCCGATCTGGATATCACCAAGTGAGAATAAGGGATGAGTACATCAGCAAGACCGCCTTTAGAACAAGGTACGGTCATTATGAATTTACAGTGGTGTCATTTGGACTGTCCAACGCACCTGCTATCTTCATGTGCTTAATGAATGGAGTGTTCAGAAATTATCTGGATAAGTTTGTCATAGTCTTCTTGGACGATATCTTGGTGTATTCCAAGACATAGGAAGAACACAAACAACACCTTAGAATGGTGTTGCAGGTGTTGAGAGAACACCAGCTGTACACAAAACTGAGCAAGTGCTCCTTTTACCAAAGGCAGATCCATTACTTGGGGCATATAATATCTGAAGAAGGGATCGTTGTGGATCCTGAAAAGGTACAGGCCATTCGAGAATGGTCAGCGCCAAGGAATGTGACAGAAGTTAAATCTTTTATGGGTCTGGTAAGCTACTATAGGAGGTTTATAGCTGGATTCTCAAGGATAGCCCATTCTATCACTTCCTTGCAAAGGAAGGGAAAGAAGTTCCAGTGGACTGAAGAATGTGAGAGCAGCTTCCAGCAATTGAAGTAGTTGATAACTAGTGCTCCAATCCTGAAGATTGCAGACCCAAACAAGGATTACGTAGTGTGCACAGATGCATGTAAGGAGGGGCTAGGAGGAGTTCTCAGCCAAGAGGGATTTGTGATTTGTTATGAGTCCCGAAAGTTGAAGGAACATGAGAAGAATTATGCCACTCATGATTTAGAGCTGGAAGCAATCGTCCACGCCCTGAGGAAATGGAGACATTACCTCATGGGCAAGAAATTCGAATTAAGAATAGACCACAACGGTCTAAAATATTTATTTGATCAGCCAACCTTAAATGCCAGGCAAATTAGATGGTTGGAATTTCTATGTTAATATGACTTTGATATCAAGCATATCAAAGGGAAAGAAAATAAGGTGGTTGATGCACTCAGCAGAAAAGTGCACGAATTACATGCTACATCCATTAGCATGTACAGAACTGAGATTAAAGATAGAATTCTTGAAGCTGCAAATGTTGATTTGCAGTACAAAAGACTTGTGGCAAAGCTACAGCAGCATGAGAAACCACAAACCAAGGAAAGTTACACCTTGGGAACTGATGGTTTACTTCTGCATAAGAACAGAGTATATGTACCCAATGTCCAAGAATTGAAGCTGGCAATTCTAAAAGAGATGCATAACACGACTTATGCTGGACATCCTGGATATCAAAAGACTGTGGCAGCAGTCAAAAGCCATTATTTTTGGCCAGGTTTGAAGAAAGAAATTGTTGAATACATCGCCAGATGTATGGAGTGCCAAAAGGTTAAGGCTGAGCATAAACACCCAGTAGGGTTTTTGTAGCCTTTACCTATTCCTGAGTGGAAATGGGATGTGGTAACAATGGATTTTATCACAGGATTGCCCAGAACAAGCAAGCAGCATGATTCAATCATGGTGGTGGTGGACAAGCTTACTAAAGCTGCCCATTTTATTCCACTGAAAACCACCCACAGAGCAGCAGATGTTGTTGATATTTTCCTAAAAGAAGTTGCACGCTTGCATGGAATTCCTAAGACAATTGTGTCTGATAGAGACCCGAAATTCACTTCGAATTTCTGGAAAGGACTGTTCAAAGGATTCAAAACGAATCTGAACTTTAGCACAGCATATCATCCTGAGTCTGATGGACAGACAGAGAGAGTAAATAGAGTAATAGAAGACATGCTGAGAATGTATGTGATGGGTAAACCATCAAGGTGGGAAGACTACCTGCATCTGGTAGAATTTGCCTACAATAATGGGTATCATACATCTCTGAAGATGAGCCCATTCGAAGCACTTTATGGAATAAAGTGCAACACTCCAGTGAGCTGGGATAATCCAACTGACAGGGTAGCAGTTGGACCTAAACTACTCAAAGAGATGGAAGATCAAATGATAAAAATCAAACAGAATCTGAAAGCTGCCCAGGACAGGCAGAAAAGTTACGCTGATAGTAACAAAACTCATAGAGAATTCAAAGTGGGTAACCATGTTTTCTTGAAAGTGAAAACTAATAGGAGTTCCCTGAAGTTGGGAAGTTGCGCCAAGTTGGCAGCAAGATTTTGTGGGCCATTTGAGATCCTGAAAAGGATTGGGCTAGTTGCATACATGCTTGCATTACCTACATCTATGACTGTACATAATGTGTTTCATGTTTCACTGCTTAAGAAATATGTACCTGATGCTAATCATGTTATCGATTGGACTGTGATTCAGGTTGAACCAGAAGGTGTCCTGCAAATGCATCATGTGCGCATATTGGACAGGAAAAGAAAACAGCTCCGGAAACGAGCTATAGAGCTTGTAAAGGTCCAGTGGACCTAGTACGGTCCTGAAGATGCGACATGGGAGCATGAAGAAGTAATGCAGGCAGAGTACCTGCATCTTTTTGAAAATTTTGAAGAACTTGTAGATGCGATGTAAAGTTGCACTGAGGACAGTGCAAAAATAAGGGGAGGGGGATTGTAGTGTCCCCAAGGCCGAGCCTCATTACAGATCATGGTATATGCAATGAATTGTAAATGTGCTCTATAGGCTGGTGAGCCAAGTTTTGTATAATTTGGAAGGCTTATGTGTTTGTTAGGCCAGGAAGCCTAAGTGTTTGAAGGCCAGGAGCCTGTTGTTGTACTTGTATGTATGCAGAATAATCAATAAAATATAAACACCGCCAGGTGCAGACTGACCACGATGAATGAGTGAAGGGGGATTGAGCATCCACAAAGTGGGCAAGGAACTAGGGGCTGGAAGGTGGGAAATGGGCTAAGTGTTGAGCCTAGGGGCTT